>APFE031638621.1:0-11410 GCA_000404065.3 Pinus taeda | reverse complement strand
GGTACTTGATAATCCTAATTGCTTTACATTACTCATTCACAATTCATGATATGGAATTGAAATACTGTTTCTTAATTTTTTTTAACCTTGACATGTGCCGTTGCCCTTGAGAGCCCTTGTGGCATTTGGATGGCATGTTTCAGCTGGTTAATCATTCGCAGGTGATGTGGGCACCAGACTCATTTGCAACTTATGTGGGTTAATCATGTTTCAGCTGGCTAATCATTTGCGAGCTTTATGCCTAACCAGACTCTAGATTAGAGGTATGTGGGCAACAATATTGTTTGTATTGATCTTCATGAAAAATGGTATGTATGTATACTGGCAGGGCTAGCCATAGGGCGTGAGAAGTCCATCTACGTTCGAAGGAAACGTACTTCCCGTGAGAGTAAGCTGCAATATTAGTACAGTAGTACTGATCAACAGCAAAGGCTGGTCTGCTGCCGCTGATTGACAACCTTCATTTCTAACAAATATTTTCGGTACTAAATCACATATAGATGATTTAGATTTTCATGTCGATCTCTTTCTAACCATTTAAATTTATCCTGGTTCGTTACCAGGATATAGATAGATAGATAGCTGAACTAGAAAACTAATAAATAGCAAAAATGCAATAGCATAATCCCTAAAGTCAAAATATTTTCATTTATTTATTTATTACTTTCCTAGTGATTTAACTGTGCCTTTAGCCCAACCCACTTGAATCTTCCCCTACTTGACCTCTGCAGGCCTTGATCTGTCTTCTAAACAATGGATCCCCTCCAGTATTGCAGCTGAAAGTAATTTGAACAGTATTCCAGGTATGTGGAGGCTTCTGAACTTCAACAGGTTCATATTTAGGTTTCACTCGCTATACAAGGCAGGTAGGTTCATGTGGCATTTTAAGATTTTATTGTTCTCTATGGTCTCTTTTCAATGATCAGTTTGACACTAGGTTGGTGCTGTCATGCGTGTAAAACTTAATATTAAGCTACAAAGATCAATATTTGATGCAATAAAATGTCATTTTGGTTTAGTTGCATTGTCAAGACAGATCAAGATTACGCAATCCAAGTTACAATCTTGAGATGGGGGCAGCAACATAGTGTAGTGATTCGTTAACATACTTAAATTCAAATATCTCTCCGCGATTCATAGAAGAAGTAAATGGAAGACTTTGATAATGTAATTACATTCTTGAAGTAGAATTTTCTCGAATGTTAATAGATTTGTTCAACTTGGAATTTATCATGCTTTGAGAGACATCAAAGTTATAAACCTCTTCTCATTTTCTACTTCTAAATTTTAATATAATAAGTAATTATAAAAATACATATAGCCCACAGCTAGTATAGTGCTTATTAATCCAAGCAAGGGTTGATGCCATGGATTCATCCTTCTCTTAGATTTTTGCCTCTTTCTTTTCTTATATTTCTTCCTCCCAACCCATTTTAGATTGAGAAAAGATGTGCCATTACTTTTGCTTAAATTTGTGTATTTAAAATAAAATAAGTTTTAAAATTGATTTTAAAATTTAATTAAAAAGTATATACAATATTAATATTATTTTATATGGTTTACAATTAGTAAATAAAATAAGAAGAAAGTTGAAATGTTCATATTTACCTTAATTTGATATCAATTTTTATTTTTAATTTTAAAAATAATATATCAAAAAGTGTCACTGAATAGCACATAACCTTCAACTGAATAGCACATAGCCATCCCACTAAGTTGTAAAATGCACCTAGGAACACAATCATTCTTGAATCCTTGTACCGCAAAAAGTATGCCAAGTTCCTAGAATAAACGCATAGTTTGGTTAGAATTTATGTTTGGTAATATCAGAACATTAAATTTTCCATGGTTCTCTGGCTATACTCTATGTATCCCTTCGAGGTCAGTACTCCAGGAAAATTATTAATTAGATGATCTTGCATTTCGTGTTCCAACTTTGGAACGGTAACTCGAGGAACCCAATTTTGCGCACCTAATCTGCAAAATATCTATGCAGTAGGTTGCTTTCCTGCCAGGTTCTATGTCAATCCTAGCCATTGTTTATTATCTAGTAAACAATAAATTTCAGATTTATGATCTGAATGTTCTCTAAGCCATCGAACACCTCACTACATCAGCGACGGTTATTTATTACATGTCAGCTCTATTTTTTCTTTGCTTAGATCAGTATCAAGTCTATTTTAAGTATAAATTTCTTGAACCAGTGCTAGGGAAGAAAATTCATTTTTGTAACGCAAATTCGTTTTTGTTGCCAACTACACTATCCATCTGATCGCCATCGTCCTAATTAAACATTTTTTGCATTTTTTTTTCGTTGTATGGGAACAGTATGTCACTAGTGCAGAAATATTTTCAGAACTAGGTATTGGAAAAACTACCCGTAGGGCGCTTGCTTGTTAATTCATTATCATTATGGTTATTATGGTTATTATATGGATAACAAAATATCGGAGACTTGTTTCAATTCAATCTAGTAATAGAAAATGGGCCAAAAAACCATCTCTGTAGCACAATCACATGTACTGAAATAGTTGATATATCAAATCCCTACATTTTTCACCTTTAGTTTATGGAAATGATTAAATAAGCGTTTATAAATGTGATTGTACTACTTACCTATATAACAAACTATCAAACAGTTATGTTCCAATTCAATCCAGTATAAGAAACGTCGCATACCATGTAACATTGCGAGAGACGTTTCTCAGCTTCTGTAATTACCATCGATCTGTTCTATTACGGTTTCTGTATACGAATGGCAGAAGCAATTCTTTTTTTGGCAGTTCGTCTCTGTGTAGGAGAATGTTAGCTTTGTTTTACAGTCAAGCAGCTGTATTTTTGGTAGTGCTGGTGGCAGTTGAGATGTTTGGGTCGGCTGTATTTTTGGTAGTGTTGGTGGCAGTTGAGATGTTTGAATTCAGAGCATGATGCATGCCATACCTTCAATATTCAATCTGAGTTTAATCTCTTTATGGTACGGTTCTGTCCGTTTGTTGGTCAATAAGTGTTTGTACTGAAAATTAAATCCCCGCACCACAACAGTTTCTTGGAGGGAAAGCACTTGCCATTGCCATCTGCCATCCTGCTTAACATAGCTGGGACAAGTTAACCATGTAGTGAAGCAGATGTGTACTGCGTGCGTACTTCGTAAGTCAAAGCTTTGAAGTTCATTTCATTTAAACGTTGATTTCGCCTCGGATCCCTTCGCCGTAATGCCAAACGAACGACGTTACTGTAAAAATAGTGTAATTTTTCATGCCATCTTATTTTGTTGTACGTTTATGTTTGCCGTTTTCGCCTTGACATGATACCTAAATATTGAGCATTACAAAACGTTTTAAAAATTAATTAATAAGGCCAGAAACAAGTAGTTGTATTGTAATAAGTTACAAAAGTATAGTCAACCAGAGTTTGAAAAGAGCCAGTGTACAATATCCAAAGGTCTATAAATAGTACTTACGAAGTGGTGTATTTTATCCCTATCTATATAAGATTTGTATTTTGTAATGTGTTTATTATGGTGGGTTAGAAGCTTCTTATCTCCATAGGGAGAAGGAAGAAATAATATTATTTATTCACATATAGATTATTTACTTTTATATAGGAAATATGTAAAAGACTTAAATTATTATATAGAAAAATAGTTTATACAAGAAAATATATGGGTTAGTTGTGTATAATAGGATAGTTTTAGTAAAATTGTTTTTATCTCTTTTTTAGTTTGAATTTGTGATTATCCTTAATGAGTTTTTATTACTTTCACTGAGATTAAAGTTTCAATCTTTTTAATTTATTTATACTTAACTAAAAATTCTCATTGTTTTATGCTTTAATATAATATTTATGCTCTAATATAATATGTTAGTATTAAAAAATTATTTAAGGTAATTTATCTTAAAATAATAATAACTTGGAGGAAACTTCATATAAATATCTTGAAATTTATCTTCATCACAAGTTTTACTAAAACTATAGCATTGAAAAAAGATAAATAGACACCTTAAAGCTTATTATAGACATGAAAAACCTTTAGCTATGAGATAGGAAGAAACTTCTCTTTGAGGCACTCATCACTACTATTATTTTATATAGTTGTGAAATTTGAGGCTATTGCATCTCTATGAAATTGTGGAGAAAGAGCAAATCCAAAAGTGTTTTGTAACTTATAATCTCAAAAGTCAAGTAAATACTCATTATTCTATCATCCTAAAAAGAAATCCTTTCACCCATTAACAACATCTACGACAAGGCTTTTTTAACGTACAAGAACTAGATAAGCAACATCTACAACAAGAGGCATCCCAAGATTGCTTCAAATTCTATTTGAAACCACCAGCTACTCAAGGGTGGGATAGAGATGCCAAGTCTGGGCGGGGAGTAAAGAAATGGGATACTCTCTAGAAAATAATCATAATGTTAAAATATTATTACATATAAATTTGAGGAGACTTGAAGGTGACATAAATAGTTATAGTAATAAGAAATTAAGATATTATAATGAGGTGATCAACCTTAATATAGAAGATCAAAGTATCTCTCTTTTTTAACTAGTGTAAAGATGTTAGAAATATACATCACTACTAAGAGGGGGGGTGAATCAGTAGTGATAGCACTTAAAAAAATTTCGCCAACCATTTAAACTATTTAAATTTTCTCAAATTTGAAACACATAGAGATATCTCAGCACCAAAACATAACACAAAACCATAAAGGATAATCAACACATGAGGCACATAGATTTCTGATGGAAACCCTCATGGGGAGAAAAACCACGTGTTGTTGTTGTGTTGCTCCTCATTCTCTTACTATTATAAATCAAATCTTTTACATATTCTTCCATCTCACCACCACCAACTAGGAGCCACTACTCCTATGAACAATATTATTGGCCACCATGATCTAGGAAGTCTCTACCTACACAACTTTGCAGGCCACCACCTGTTAGAAGCCACCATTACCAATAAGCCTTACCAAACCACCTCTAGACTATCGAGCCACCAATGGATTCAGATCTTACTCCCAATATATTATTTTGTAAGGATCCATCATTCTCATATTGTTCAACCACTATTGAACGAAGGCCACCCCTCTTCAAACTTAGAGAGTGACACTTTCATTCATTCTCAAATTTGACTCAAAGGAGAACTTCACAACTCAACAACAACATATGAGTCCTCTACAAAATAGAAAATCTATCCAAACACAAACACTACATACAAAACAATAATATGGTGAGTGCACTAGTAGCAACCATACAACAAATGATCTTCAATGATCCTTACTCCATCTCCACACACTCTGCATAAAATGTTAGATGAAACATGTTTCTGCTACCTTCTGCAACTTCTACAAATGGCTTCAGATTTTTTGCATAATGTCCCTCAAAACTTACACACTATTCTCCTCTCACCGACTTGCTCAATCAACAATACATCCAACCAAAACTCCTCAAAGGATTCTCCTATAAATAATTTTGTAGAGTGATAACAATAATAATTGCAATTAGAGTAATGGAGAACTAATCATCTATATTCGCATGCTCTTGAGTTGTCGAGTACTTTGATCCTTGACTTGATCTTCCATCTTCTTCATTCAATTGGAGACTTATCCTTGAATTAATTACCTTATAGAATGAATACCAATTCAAATCAACTCTAATGCATTAAAAACCATGGGCAAATACCTTGAGAAATGTTATTTGATATACGCACTTAAATAAGAATTTACCTGAAAAACTATCTTTCTTGGGATCGTAATTGCTTCCGAGAGATGATCATGACAAGGATAACATAGGCATCCCTATGATGTTAACAACATCTTCGCTTGGAGCATAACTGCTTCCTAGAGAAGATACTTTAACTCATTAAGTTTGCAACCTTCTTGCTACCAAAATTGCACCTCAACTTCAAGACATAATTACATGAGATCAAAGATAATTCATCTCTAGTTGACCACAAATCATGAAGGTCACCATCATCATCAATGATCACACAAACAGTGCTAAGTCCTTGTTGACATCAATTCCAACACAAGAAAATGAACAATGCTATTAGAATAAAAAATATCACATGCTTTATAGTGAAAAGAGGTTAGACAATTCCTAAAATATTGTGGGTTGAAAGAATTCCACCATCTTTGTAACATTAAGAAGGGGGAATTAAGATGGTTTAATATGAAAAACACTCTCTTATAATGTCATGTGTACACCCACATTAAATCACACTTTAAAAATATTTATTATTATTTCGACCTTCCTAATCTTTTAACTCATGCCTAAATTTTGGTGATTTATGAATATGATTTTTTAGCATAGAAATAAAACTTTAAAGTAAACCAACTAATTTCTAACCATTTTAAAAGTTTCATAAACCAATTTTGGTCTATGTGGATTTCAACCACTCCCACCATCATATATTTAGGATTTAATAAACACAGAGACATACACACACATATTTATATGACGAAAGAACATTGATAATCAATGTTTTCCTATTATCACATTTATTCAAAATGTGTGTTTTAATGCATTTCCTTAGTGGAGTCTCCCTTTCTCTCAAAAGTTTATATGACATTAATAATTAATGTTTTCCTATTACTATTTCACATTTATTCAAGATGTGCGTTTTAATGCATTTCCTTAGTGGAGACATAAAGACATGATGGATTTTCCTTTCTCCCTTTTTCTCTAAGATGTCTCTACATTGAATGGATGAGTCTATAACCATTGAGGAACAATTGACCATAGCCATTCAATATTTTCTTAGATAACTAGGGAATTCGTTTCGTTTCTTGGATCAAAATTGATTAATAATGCCCTTCATCTAATTAAGAAAGTTACTCACTATTATTATCATTTGCAATTTTTCATCACCATCCATAGAGGGAGTTGAGTACCTAAGTTAACACTATTACTTTGAGTATTTGTGCTCATGTCATTGGTTTCAATCTTGCTACTTATTGTTTTGGATTAAATTTAAAAATTTCTTTTAATGTTTGCCATCCTTTAAATTTAATGGTTCTAATTTTCTCCTTTAAATTTAATGGTTCTAATTTTTCTTAAAAAAATATGTAAATGTTCTATATATATAAACAGTTCTTGCAACCAAGTGGAAAAAAATCTCGCATTCAATAAAAATAAATAAAATATCCAACCATAAAATAAAATTAAAACATGAATTAAATAAAAATATTATAACATAAATGATTAAATTTTAATAATTAATCAATAGAAAAATTCAACAATGTATGGTACAAAAGAGTAATTATCACATCTATGATGGTTGTGTAAAAGCCATTATCACATTTATGATAATTGTGTGAAGACTAACTTTAACCCAAACCCATTATGAATCTCTTCCAATACCATATTTCGAGCTTTCATGTTAAGGAAAAAACCAACCAAGAAAGTTTTAAGACAAATATATAAAACCAACCAAGAAAGTTTTAAGACAAATATATAAGATAGTTTGAAATCTCTATGGAATTAATCTATTGATGAAGTGTTTCGACTCATACGTAGAACCCATTGTATCACCAAATGGAATCATGATTTTATTACACACTATATATATATTTTCAATCTCACCACTACGAAGATGCATGGCTAAGATTTCCTTATTGAAAAAAAAAAAAAAAAACCCTTTTAAATGTGCGTTTTAAAAATTTTACAAGATTCTCAAAAAAATATGGTGGTTGAACCTCTAGAGAGGCCCGCCTCGCACCATCTTAGACGGTTGGGCATGTATGTTGAACTTTGCAATACAAAGATTAAACAAGCATGTATTTCCTCATTGCGGTTTGAACTTTTATTAATATGTAATTAATAATGCAAAATTAATTAATAACAAAAGTCATTCTTTCATCAACCTTGATAATATGATTTAGTATAAATGTTTAACTATGATATCCATCCTCTAATTAATTTTGTTCCGCTTAAACTCAAATTTTAAGCGATATAAATATAACAAAAAACATATATATGATTTTATATAATCTTCTTGGTATTATAAGGTTAAATTGGTGAGTTTTTATTTGAATTTTCGTTAATAATTGATTCTAGATTTTTTATTCTATTAAATTAACGATAGGGATAAGAATAGAAGAATTATATTGAATATATTACATTTTATATATATTAAAACTTTATTATATATTCATCTTAAATCTTAATGTATTATGTTATATTTATTTTTGGTTTATTTAGTTTTTAAATAAAAAAATCAATCTATCATCTAATTTATATTTAAATATTTTTAAGGTTTTTTAAAAGAAACCAAATCTTTATCGATTTTGTAAATATTATTTTCTAGATTGGGTGAGAAGGCGAAATTTAAGGGAGTATTTTTCTCACTCAATGAGAGCGGTATATGTGTTACTCTACGTATAATAATGTTGTAATGTCAAGGAAGTCATATTGTTTCATGGTAAGGCTAAGGTAATATTAACGTTGGATAACTTGTTTATATAGTGTGTTCAATGCTTGCATGCAGGATGGCTATGGCATAAATTCATGGCATAAATTCACGCCCATAATTTCATGTAACTAGGGGAATTTGTTCCCCTAGTTACATGTTTAATAATGGCCTTAAATATTTCTATTCATTGGTAGTCTAAACTATTGTTTCCCATGTTGAGTTTGTTGTCATCTTTACCACTGGATGCCCATTGAGAACACCAAGAGAGGATGAGTCCTTTCATTGTCTAGCCATCTATTAAGTCTGAGGGCCTGCACTCTCTCGTACTGTAAGGATATCTGATAGGATCCTCCACTGTCAACCATGGTGAGGCAACGAGATAATTATCATTGAGGAGGCATAAATCAAGGAGGGTTTTGTGGCTCCTCAATGAGAATGCGAGTAGAGACTTTAGCCCATCTATTTAGAGAGCAAGTTCCAAGTATGGTACAAGAAGAATTGAGGGAATTTGAAGTGGAGGTCATGGTGGAATGTGAATGTTTTTCAGATTTGGAGGTGCTTCATGATATACAGGATTGGGTTCCTAACAGAGGACACAATCACGACATGGAAAACCAATCCCTATTAACCATCAACTTGTATTAAAGTATGAAATTGTTGTTGGGAATGGTGATCATGGACCAAATGAAGCAAAAGAAGAAATTTTGTTGATGTTGGATCAATTGGTGTTCAACCAAAACAATAGAGGGGTATGAATCAAGTGAATTAAAGTTGCTGTGGCTCCTACTCCAAGCTTGAGTGGCAACAACTAGGGAACTCTAGCCCCGTTGAGGTGGATGTTTCCACTTCTAATTTCTCAATGTCTTGGTCTTCTTTCTCTATCTCGTTTCTTTGTAATGGAAAATCCTAAGTTGAGAGCTAGTCGACATAGGTTGTTTTATAGTTATATTACTATTCTTCATAGGCACTGTAGTTTATAGTGTTAGAGAAGTCTTAATCTTTCTCTGCCTTAAGCAACTTCATTTGGATGGTTGGTTAATTTTTGGATTAATACCTTTTTTTTTTTTTGTTTATTGGTCTAGTTTTCCATGTGGTAGGCTAGCTACAAGAAGGTTTATGGGACAAGTGTAATATTTTTCTATTATAGAATTTAAATTACCATTTTTTTTACAAATACTTCATGAAATGATACATATTATATAAATATTAAGTATGTTTAGACTATATAAAATAAATTAATATAAAAGTGAAACTTAACAAAAATATGACAAGTAAACAACTAGAAGCATAATAAATTTGATAATAAATAACGTTATGGAAGTTTAGTTTTAGAGGGGCCTCACTAAGAGGACATATCTAGCTCTTTAGCTTTCTCAAAAAAAAAAATTCCATGATTCATTATCTATTATCATATTAGAGTTGGTGCCATGTAATTCAACACATGACAGTAACCTCCACAACACCCTTTACTTTGTTTGATTCCTTATCATTGACATTAAAGCTTAATATGAATACCATTCTACAAAAAATTGTAAATATGGCCTCCAACCTTTTGAGTCTATCCCCCATTTCAAGCTCATTATGTTCCTAAATTTCCAAAGTGATGGACACCAAAGTGTTGGCCATCCAATATAACTCCATTGCCCAAAATATGTTTGCATCCCTAGAACTGAAAAATCTAGATTCTAAGACAAAGCATTGAAATTCATCTATGATTGTTTCTTGAGCACTCAAAGGTACTACTCCTTAACCAACTCCTCAAATTCATTCACAACTTGCCAAATATGTTGAGTCATGTGTTGGTTGAAATATTGTTGGGCTTGCATGACTTCTTTCACCTCGATAAGCTAACAACGAGGGATATCATGTATGTAGGTGGAGGCTTTGGCCTTCCCTTTCCTCACTGCAATTCCTCAGCTAGGTTCAAGATCCTTAGATTTCCCTTTGTTTTTTACTGCACAAGCCCTCTGTTGGTTACACAAACCCAAAATATTAAACTTTGACTCAATAGGAGCAACCCATCATTAGTAAACACTAAACACCACACCATAACCACCATCAATACCTGCCATGAGTGTCCTCAAGTAGAGCCCCACTAAGTGAGAGAGTCATCCAACCAAGGTCCTCATCTAGAGCTATAAAATAGAAAATGAGGTCACATAGACCTTGGTGTTTGTAGAGGAAAGTGGTTGCAGCTATTCAAACAAGAAGAGTTTATGATTTTTTCACCCCAATAGTTGTCACAATGGATAAGAATAAGGGGGGAGGTAATAACATAAAGATAGAAAATACAGAAAGTAGGGTAACCCCTAATGTGAATAGGAATATAAGAAATTGTGATGACCAATTTAGGAAGAAATACTATCCATTTTGGCCAAGAAGAGCATAACAACAAGAGTTCATGTATAATGAGGTTTGAGCTTGTGGTAAACCAAATAGAGTGCCTCATCCTAAAAGAACTCATGCCACCTACCTTCATCATTATTCTTTTGCTTGTTTGCTCAAAGATGCTTAAAGTGATTTCAATCTTCATGTCAAGGGCATCATCACAATAAATTCCTTCATCTTGTGCACCTTGTAGTGAGACCTTCCTCATTTTGATTCATTAAAACTAAACCTCCCTTGAAATACCATGATAACCAAAGTACCACCACAAAAGTCGCCTAAAGAAATTGAGTAGTCTAACTCATAGACATATTTTCCTTTTTAGTTAGAATAAGGTAATGCAATTTTTTGTGAATTGTAAATTTTAAATACTTAAAATACATTTTTGAATATATAAATATATTTAGCACCCTAAAAAATCCATTAAAAACTTAAATTTTACAAATTATATATCTAAAACATAAACTTCTAAACCCAAAACATTTCTATCTTTAAGACTCTTTAAAACCATTTTGTAAAGAAACATATAAAATAAGCACTCGGTGTTTACCGTGCACGAAGTTATTATTACCTCACAAAAACACTAAAGGAAATTAACTAATCTTTTATCT
>APFE031638620.1:0-18890 GCA_000404065.3 Pinus taeda | reverse complement strand
TTTTCATAGGTAGAGGGGATTGACTATGATGAGACCTTTGCTCATGTTGCAAGGTACTCACATGTTAAATATATTTTGGCACTATTTGCATAGATGGGTTGGAGTATCCATCAGATGGATGTGAATATTTCCTTCCTTAATGGCACGATTGAGGAAGATGTGTACATAGAGCAACCCAAACATTTTGAAACCTTGGACTGTGAGTCACATGTGCACTGACTCAAGGGAGAGTTGTATGAGATAAAGCATGCACCCCGTACTTGGCTACCATGATAGATAGCTACTTTACTAGGTTGGGCTTCATGAAGAGTGAAGTAGATGCAAATTTGTATCACATACTCATGGAATGTAAAATTTTGATCATTGTACTTTGTGTAGATGATCTCATAATTACAAGTGATGAGAAGCTCATAAAATCTTGCAAGGAGGATCTTGCAACAAAGTTTGAGATGAAGGACATGGGGCTCATGCATTACTTTCTTGGCATTGAGGTATGGTAGGGAGATGGGGAGTTTTTTGTATCTCAAGGAAAGTATGTCAGTGAGATACTCAGGAGATTCGCATGGAGAGTAGTAAACCAATGGAGACTCCTCTAGTTGGTAACTAAAGGAAGGAGGATGCTACTTCAGGAGAAGTAATGGAAGCTACTATTTATAGGAATCTTGTGGTTCACTCATGTATTTGGTGTACACATCACCATATATGTGTTATGCAGCTAACCATCTTAGTCAAGCGATGGTTAGGCCTACCAAGCTGTATTGGAAGGCGAAAAAGCATGTATTGAGATACCTCAGAGGCACTACTTAGTTTTGGTTGTGGTATATATAGAAGAAGGGAGTGAAGCTTCAAGGCTTCACTGATGCAGATTGGGCAGGGATTCGATGTGACAGGAAGAGCTCATCAGGAGGGATCTTTAGTATTGTGTTAGCTGCAGTTTCTTGGTACAACAAGAAACATAGATCAGTTGCACTCAGTTCGGTAGACACAAAGTACATGGCTGCAAGTTAAGAAACATGTGAGTATATCTCGATGAGGAAGATCCTGGTTGGTTCGTTTGGTCAGTTAATGGATATGACAATGATTTATTGTGATAATCATAGTTGTATCAAACTCTCTGAAAATCCAGTTTTTCATGATTAGTCCAAGCATATAGATATCCAGTATCATCATCTTAGAGATGTGTATTGAGGAAGATCATGTTGTTATATTAGATTCCCACGAAGGAGCAAGATGCTGACATCATGACAAAGGCATTTCCAAGATGTAAATTTGAGTTTCACAGAAATAGGATTGGGGTAGTGGATACTCCCTTTCTTGTTGAGAGGGAGTGTTGAGAAATGGCAACAAGAAATTCCAGTTTAATTTGTCCTTGAATTAAACTATGAATTAAAATACAATTCTTTTCTCGTAGGAATTTGAAAATAGTTAATTAAGTTTAATTAACTTAAATAACTTCACTAACTTAGGAAATTTGAATTGGAGGTCGTTTAGAATACATGCATATGCTCTCCCTAACTTATAGGATTTAAGGATGAGTTATGAATGAGTTTTAATTAGTTAACATATTTTATTTAGTTAAGTCTAGTTGAATTAGTTCCAATCAGTTTCAAGAAGTAATAGTGAGTAAACAGTCAGTTGGGAAACTAGTGACCTAATTAGTGCTACACTAGTTAACTAAAGATTCCACCATTAGAAACACATGCATGTTGATTCTGAGAAAGACCCAATAGATACTAGAGTGCAGGGACAATGCACTATTTGTTTTAGATTTTTCTGAGATGCACTGATAGTGCATGCAATCAGGAACTGATCCTTGAGCGATTGTGCTATTTTTGGCAGCTTTATTTTCCTTTAAATACAAATTATCCTTCATAGGAATTACACATTGGAATAGAGACTTGGAGAGCTTGTGAATTGGCTAATATTTGGCCTTGAGATTGCTTATGAGTTGTTGATTGAATTTGCTGAGTGTTGGGATTGTTCTAGAGAGAAGAAGCATTGTAATTTCATCTTGATTTTAAGGATCTATACAAAACAGATAGTGGGGTTTTGAGTTGTGGCTTTCCCACATATATTTATTGTGTTATGTTCCTTTGATTATCTTCCTCTATTGATAATTTTTTTCTCGATGTTTATGGGATTTCACTGTAAAGAGTAGGAGTAGATTCTTGTCTCTTACTTTAGCAAATTGTATTTTCTTGTGGATCTATAGGATTTTCTACAGTATATATGTCCCCTCCTCAACATACATCAATGTATTTTTGCAAGGAAAGAAACAAATTCTTCGGACTAATAACTTCCTTGAATGGAAGAAGAGGATTCATTTACTTCTCAAGGAGAATGAACTTCTAGACCTCATCAAACGGAATATCACTATCCCTGGTAAGGAAAAAAATCAAGCTTTAGCCAAGTAAAATAAGGATGAGACAAGAGCTTAAAGGATTCTAATGGAATCTATGAAAGACTCTCTCATTCCTTATTTCTCCAAATTTGAAACATCAAAAGAAATCTATGATAAACTAATAGAGCTATTCTCTATAAGCATAACTAGAGAAGTGATATCTCTATGAACCGATTTGTACAAGATGAATATATTGAAGGAAGGAATAACTCCCTACTTCATGAAGATCTCCGAGATGAGGGATCAACTTAAAGAACTAGGAGAAGTCATGTTTGACAGAGAAATGATAATTGTAGTACTCAATGCTCTATTTGGGGATTGGGGCAACTTCATATCAAGCATATATGCCAAGAAAGAAGCTACCCCACTAAGTGAACTATGGTCTCTATGCAATATAGAGGAAACTAGACTCAAAGCCTTGGATGATGTGGGACCAGAGGAGCAAGAATTTTCTACCATGGCCAAGAGAAAGGGAAAATTTGGCAAATTTGGTCCAGGAAGAACAAGAAATAGAGCTATGTCCAAATTCCAATGCTTTGGATGCTAAGAATATGGACACTACAAAATGGATTGTCCTAAGCTTGAGAAGGACAACAACAAGAAAAGAAAAAGGAAAGAATCTCATGTAACTAAAGAAGTGAAGGAAGAATACAAGAAGCAGAAGAAGGAAGATCCTCCAGATCTCTACTATGGCTAAGTCAACCTCTTTACTTAAATACTTCTTTCAAAGTATTGAGTAGCATAGGAG
Organism: Pinus taeda; assembly: GCA_000404065.3. NCBI lineage: Eukaryota > Viridiplantae > Streptophyta > Pinopsida > Pinales > Pinaceae > Pinus > Pinus taeda. The sequence continues at coordinate 15,741 of APFE031638620.1, read as the reverse complement.
CATATAAAGATAGGATAGGATGTGTGGTTAAGTATCATCTTCTAGAATATAGGATCATGGTGTAGATATAGCTCAAGATATTCATATAGAAGGAGCATAACTTTTATAGGACCTCATCCACAATGAAGGAATAATTAATCATGATTAAGAATCTTAGAGGGCCTCTATCATCAAAAGGAAGAAACATTTTCAGGATAAGGGTCTTCAAGATCCTCTAATAGAATCTTCAAAATAAGATTTTTAAATAAGGGTAGTTGTCTCATTCAAAATCCCATTCAAGGGATTCAAGAGAGGATGATATGAAGGCAATAAAATATGAAGCAAGCAAGGCTACACCAATCAATAAGAACCATAAAATGAAGACAAGATGGTCAAACCAGAATCAAGACGAGCTATGTATACGTCAAATTTTAAGTCAAGTCATCATATATATTATTGGGTCATGGGAATAATTCTAAAGAACTATCAAGTATAAAAGGATCTCTTTCACCAATAACTTGCTCGGCGGCATGTACTACAATGCAATGAAGGTCAACATGAAGAAGTGCTCCAATAAGGAGTATAATGTGGTTGAATAATCACTCCAAGAAGAAGAAAATGAAGAAAGAGATCAAGCATATGAAGTCCTTGGAGATACTAAGGTGTAGATAATTGATTCAACTCTACAAATATGTCATGATGAAGGAACCATCCAACAAAAGCACTATTTGATGTTGAAGCAATATCAGGATGAATTCATGAAGGTCCACTAAATCGAAGTATGATAATAAGAAAGTACAACTTAAAAGATATGTAATAAATATTCTAAAGCATAGTCAGATAACAAATGAGTAGTGAGACGATGAAAGATCTTGAAATATATCAAGAAGGCCACGTTCCACGAAGGGAGAAATGACATGAACAAGCCAGGAAGGAAAGTGATCAATGGCTAGTGCCCTATGAAGAAGAAGTTCAAACAAAGACTTCATGACTTCAAAAGAAGGAATGAGATCAAGCAGTTGAAGGAACTAGAAAGAAGAAGCTTTTGATGTATTTACAAGTCCCTAGCTAAGAGGGAGTTCTAACAAGTTCCTAATCACAGATGATCTTGAGCAAGTTCCTTTTTAGAGGAAACTTGGGCATGTCTTCCTCAATTAAGAGGAAGATATATACACAATATTCGTGTCTTGACTTGGGAAGAAAGAATGGAAGGATTGGGTAATCATCTACCATCTGAATAATTTTGAGGATGTGTAGGGCACCCAAGATAAGAATAGGAAAGCAGACCGATATTCTTTGAGGGTTGGGAACCCAAGACAAGAATAGTCCTAGAAGGTCATACTCAATGAACACCCGGATGAGTATGTACTTTGAGAGACAATGATTAAGGTGTCTATAAGTCATTGTTCTCGCCAACATTGTGAGATGATCTTATGATCTTATGAGAGATAGAGTTGTTAGTCAAGGCCTGAGCAAGAGAATCCCAGTAAAAGTTGAAGAAAGACAAGTATAAGGAGCCTCTAGTGCAGCGAAGAAGGAGGAGACATAACTGAAGTTTAAAGGACTATTTTTAGGGTGAATTACAATCACACGTGCAATGAAAGGAGGGTTATTTGCAATCACTATAGAAGAAAAACTACAATTTCTCATCTCTCATTTTTTGGGCTAGAAATTTATCCCTATAAGGCCTCCTCCTCGAGTGAAGAAGAGGCTCTCTCAAGCGAAGGAGAAATGAGTCAAATACACAAGGAAACCTCTCACACATGCAAGAAACTAGGGCTACAATATCATCACATTAAGTATTCATCCTCACATCAAGAAGGATCTCAGTTGGTCAAGAGAAGGAAGGTATCCTCATTAGTGAAGGACCTCACTAAGGATCAAACATAAATTATCTCTTTTAGGAGATAACATAACAAGGACTATCATCAGTTGTCAGGGAACAAAGTGCTAGAAGAAGGAGGAAGAAGTTTTGGGAAACAAAGTGTTAGAAGAAAGGACTTGAGTTGTGCTTGGAGGATATTCTTGTCAAGGGTCTAGGGGGTTTGATATTGATCAATAAGAAGCTTCAATAAGAGAAATTTACGAAAGGGTTTTCCTCTCTAAGAGAGAGAGGTGTTTCCCTTGCACAGAGCCAATATCTTATGTTTTTGTAACAGTTTGATGAAGTAAACAAACATACAATAATAATAAGAGAAGAAGATCAAGATAAAAAGTTAAATTGAAAAAGTGCTTTACAAATTTTTATCAAGTATAGAAGAATCCTACTATATCTAATTTCCCTATATTCTTCAACATTGAGTCTTGGAATTCTCATTTGTAGTAGATTTTATAAGAAGAGAAGAGATTATTTTTAGGTTGTCCCCTTGGAGGGGTTTTTAGCTCGCTTGGAGCCCACTTCTTGTGTCCATTGTCTTTATTATTTGTAACAACTTAGGTTAAAAATTCATGTAAAAAAATATAAAACAAAGGTCATGGGACATGTATTCCAAGCCAAATGATGGGAAAAACATCCTAGCGGGTGTGCAATTTGTTTATTATGGCTAAAGGAAATTGGCAAAGGCAATCGAAAAGGCTTTGGAAAGGAAAAATGGAATTAATTGACATTTTATTTATTAAAATAATGGAAATTAGGAGAAATGGAAAGTTCATATGTGGTATTTATGGTTGTTGTATCCTTTTTACTTTTGTTGGTTATATGATGGCTATGCGAATGTTTTATGATAGTTATGATGTATGGCTATCATCATGTTTTTGTTGATAAATGAATGAACAATGAATATATGACCTAATACATGGTACTGCAACTAATTTGATAAGGCATCAATGATTCCTTATGAATCTCAAATAATTATGAGACCCCTAACCTCAGATATGTTGTTATAACTTGTAGATTACATGTTCATAATGTGTTTGACGAAATGTATGTCATCGCTAGGCTTGGTAAGGTCAATTCCTTGATCATGTTTTATGTTAGAGGATTTTTCTTAGTTTCATTTATTGTCTTGGAAAGTCTCATTAAGTTTTGGGCAGTGGTTTGGAGATTAGCCCTGAAGAAGTGGCTTAAATCTCATAGTCTCTAGCATAGAACAGGTTGAAAAGTATTGTAGTATCTCCCTTACACGCATTGTGGGAGTGAATCGAGGGTCCTAGTCACACGCATGCCCATTTCGTGGGAGAGAATGCGCATTTAATTGATTGAAAGGTTAGTTTAACTTAGGGGTTGGGCACCTGGAGTGGTAGATTAGCTTCTCGGGGTCCTGCAACACCTAGGGGAGGTCTGCAATATGTTGGTTCATACATTTCACTTCCTTAACTACACTTAGGGAGTGGAATCACATCATATTAACTATTCATCAAATATTTACCCCTGTGGACTAGTTAGCTTGGGTAAATTTGGGAGGAAAGTTTTACAGAGTGGTATCAGAGCACAATTCAACACTTGGACTCGAAGGGTGGAATGTGTTTTTCATGCATACATGTAGGTTGTATTTGTTATTGTTATGTATGCATGGTATTGTATATTGTTATAGTTGTGTTGTCATGTCGAGGTTGACGATGTGGATATTGGGATGTGCTTGTCATGAATGCGTGTCAGTTGTATATGCATTTGTTATGCATGTCAATGTCTATATATTGTTATGCATGCATTATAGTGGTTATGGTTATGCATGTATAGTGGGTCAAAAATGCATTGTGAGGTCATCGTATGTAATTTTTATCATCATGATGTTGTTGGTTGTTATGGTGCTGATGTGTTGGTTGAGATAAAGAAGGAGATGTAGATCATCAAAGCGAGGTTACAACACTAGACTTTAGGGTAAGATAAAATCGTCACATAGATTTGTATGTTGGGTATGCAGGTATGTTATTAATGGTTATTATAAGAATTATGGTTACTTATATACTTGTCATTCTATTGTTGGTGTGGTTATATGCATGGTAGATGCTAGTTGATCAGTGTAGTCATATGCACATGTGTTGGATAGTCATGCATGACAGTAACTTGTTGTTGTTTTATGTTACTTAACTTGATAATTATGTTATATGTTGTTGATGAGTATGTCATATGTTAAATTGTTATTGTTATATGCTAATTAAATTGATGATTAGGGTTATTGCATTTAATATCTTGATGTCAAATGCACTGTGTTAACCTGGATTGGCCTATGAAGATGGTTATGGTTACGATATTCAAGTACGAGACAACATATTTTTGATATGGTGTTGTACTAATATAGACTGACTATGCATATGTGATTTTTATGAATTAATTTCAATTGTTTATGAGTTTATGATGTGAAGATGTCTGCTAGTTACTTCAAATGGCAATTTCTTTCCTGGAATTCCATGAACAGTGCAACTTCTTTCATTTCCACAATGTTCTTAGCATGTTCCACATAATCACCTTTAGTTATGTGATGTCATACGACATGTTTTATATCTGGAATAGCAGGGGAATGACTCTCCCAAAACTCTACCACAAATGCTCTCATTCCTGCTATAATCTTATCTTGGTAGGGTTGCTTGGTGATAAGAGCCCAAAAGTAAGATTCATCATTTTCATTCACTTGAGCCATGAATTTGGTATTCTTATGCAAGCTTTTTTCTTGAAACATGGAATGATTTTGACATTGATGCCAACTTTTGTTGTTTTGTTGTACTTGGTGCAACAATAACAGTTGTAATTTCCCTACGGACAACTTGAACATTGGGTTTTCTTGATTCTCCAAACATAGTAAATGCCTTGCATATATTTTTATTGACATTAATATGTGTCTTCTTGCTTTTAGCATCTTGGACACCCAAAAGCTTTGTGGCATGTTTTAGTTTCTCACGTTTGATCAACCCATGCAGTATCTCAGCTTGTGCAACAACTGAATGTTTCTCAAAATGTTGTCGAGTGATGTTATTGAAATGGTCTCTAATAATGTGAGGAGTAATGAGCTGCCCAAAGTCCTCTATTTTTATTGCATCCACATTTTCTATAAATGGTCCACCCCTTTCCAAACTACTGTAACTCCTTATTATACTGTTAACTTGAGAGGAAACAATTTGTTCTTCTAGTGGTTGATCAACTTCATAGGGAAAATATTCTTCCTCCATTGGTTGATTAGATTAACTGGCACATGCTGTTCCCCTACTGAAAATTAATTTACTTGATAGGGCACATGTTCCTCTAGTGGTTGATTAGGTCAATAGGGAACATCTTGATCATATTTTGGTTGATTAACTTGATTGGACACAGCTTATCCATCATGTGGATTTTCAACTTCCATCCCTACATAGTGGAATAAAAAATATACGTGTAAGTTAAGTGAATCATCATCATACGATAAGTGAATAGTAAATTTACACATGTTTATTTAAGAAATCATCGTAGGTGGAAGGTCATGAAATGATTTGATAGTAGGAAATTAGGTAGCATAAGTTGACATGGATCAAGGGTTACAAGTTGAAACATGAAGAGAAAAGGGTGATTTATAATGTGATGAAAGGTAAAAGAATTCCTCCTCACTCAACAAAAATCATTTTGGAAGCCCTAGGGTTCTAGTCACAAACCCTAGGGAAAAGTTAAATGAAAAACATGTTGAGAGTTGGCAAGTAGGTAGCAGAATTTGACATGGCCCAAGGGTTATAAGATGAAACATGGAAATAAAAGGGTTTCGGTCTCAGGTAAAGATGGGTCGAAGAAAAGCACACCAGTAAAGGTATCAATCCCTGTGTCAACAAAAAGGGTGATTCACAATATGATGAAAGGTAAAACCATTCCTCCTCACTCAACAAAAATCTATTTGGAAACCCTAGGGTTCTAGTCACAAACCCTAGGGAAACGTTAAATGAAAAATAAGTTGACAATTCATAAATAGGTAGAAGAAGTTGAGATGGACCAAGGGTTAGAAGTTTAAACATAGAAATAAAAGGGTTTCAAGCTCAAGGAAAGATGGTTGAAAGAAGAGTGCACTAGTAAAGGTATGAGTCTCTATGTCAACAAAAAGGGTGGTGTAAAATATGACGAAAGATAAAAGCATGCATCTTAAATCAATAAAAATCAATTTGGAAACACTAGGGTTCTTGTCACAAACCCTAGGGTGTCCCATTTATCTAGGATGAAGTGGCTCAAAAATAATTTGATGCACTTAAATATGCGTTGAACCATACACTGTTGTGATAGTTGTTCAAGCCCTTAGATAATGTTGGAGAAGCGCTCTTGTTGGTGTATAAATAAGAGGTGTTGCAGAGGTTATAGTGACACCTTAAGAAGCATAGAAAGGAGATCATTTAAGGAGGAAGGAGGTTGAAGTATACCTCAGTGAGCCGCAGCCTTAAGAGAACCAGCGAAGAGGAGAATGAGGTCATTTTTGTGACTGTTAGGATAGTTTTGGGTAGATGCAACCAGTGAGGGAGAGAGGGTCTAATTAAGACTAGGCCGAGTAGGTGAAAGGTGTCTTGCACATAAAATTTGTGGGTATTTTATATGTTGTAGGCCAAAGTGTTGCGTTGCAAGTGTAGTTGGATAGAAGGCTTGTTTAGGGAGGCTGAGTAGGCTACTAAGTGTTGATCTAGATTATAATTGATGTCAACATGGATATATTCTGGGATATTAAATGATGATGTGAAGCCAACGAGAAGTAGATTCATGAAGTAACACGAGCAAGAAGCCAAGGACGAAAGCCATTAGGGAAGCCATTGGAAGTCAAGAACAAGAGTTGTCAAACAAGAGCTATCAGAAGCAAGAGAAGTAGTTCATCGGAGCATATCCCTTATGCCCAAAGGTAAGTGCTAAAGGGAAGAAAAACTACACTTATTGCATATACCCAAGAGTAAGTGCTAAAGGAATAAAATAGTGAAATCAGAGGAGCTTTGTGGACCTGATGGTTCTGTTACAATATGCCTCTATTGAAATATCGCATCCATTGCATCACGAGTCTTGAAGCCTTGTTGTTACACTGAAATCCCGGATTGTGATATGAGTTGCGGACCCATTGGTCCCATTATAACACACCCTAATTAATATCGCATCCATCGTGTCGAAACCTTCGCAAGTTATGAAGGCTTGTCAAATTAAAACTTTGATTGCGATATAATATATGGACCTGAATAGTTTATGGTAACAGCCATAATGAAATATCACATCTGCCTATTGGAACTTCCATATCGCAATTCATAAAGTGATGTCACATTAAAAACTGCAATTGCGATATTATTGCAGACCCGACTACACCACTATGGCATAACTTAATGTAATATTGCATCTGTTGAATCACAAGTTTCGAAGGGATGACGTGTAAAACCTCCGATTGCGATAATATTGTGGACCCGATGGATTCATTAAAAATATTTCATTAAATATCACATCTACTCCATTGGAATACAGAGCATGTGCACACTTGTAAAACCTTCGATTTTTATGAAGTTGCAATTGCGGGATTAAAGGAATGACTCTGATTCTCATGAAATTGCCATTGCAAGATTAAAGGTGATGACATAGCATGTGGGACCTCCATGTGGGTATAATAGCTCTTATATGGTTTCCGTGAATAATCAAGTCTATGGATAAAAGACTCTCTGATATATATTTTTAATATACAAGTCGGCCTCCCTCCAATAGATGCGTCCTTTGGTCATTGGTGAAACTCGTATAAAAACGAGTTAAAATGCTTCAGTTATGAGTATCTATCTTAGGCATAAAAATAGAGCATAAAGAAGTTCACAACTTGTGAACTTGAATAGACAAAGGAAGATGAAGGAACAGTAGAAAGAAAGCCAAAGGTCGAGTGAGCATAGAGGAAGTTGAAGGTCCAATGGAAGACGAAGGTAAAAAACATTCTGTTGACTGGGTTAATCATTGAAAGTTTGAACATATAATTAATCTGTAGAAGTGAAGCGCGTGATATGTTAAAAAGGGACTACATAAGGTAGGGTTGTTTTATAATTGTGCCACAACCTATAGCCACAATAGTTTCTCTTCTAAAGCAATTACCCTTGAAGCAGTTATCATGACTGTTAGAATAGAGGGTTGAAACAAAGAGTTTTGTGTGTGAAAGATCATTTAAGATACATTGATGATTGTAACCATTATGCGTTAGTCATCACGATGTGACTTGGATATTTTGTTTGAGAAATATGAAGAGTTGTGAAGACTCCTTCATATGAAGGCAGGTTGTCATTAATGAAGTGATTTGGAGAAGGCATTGCTGAAGAGATTGACAGGGCTCATTAAAGAAGATATTGGGAGACGTGAAGTACAACCAAACATACCTTGACAAAGTGAACTAGATATAGGGTTGGATCCCCTGAGGTTGGTGCCTAAAAATTGACAACTTTGGAGCCTTGGATGTCCAAGTCAGTGCTTAGCAAATATAGGTTGGAGCTTGGAAGATTGAGGATTGGTGTCCTTCGAGTTGGTGCTCCTAAACTCAAGGTTGGTGCCTTGGATAAGATAGGGTCAAAGCCCTAAAGGTCAGAGCCTCACTAAAGTCCAAGTATGTACTTGGCACATCCCAAGTTGGAGCTTGAGTGTCTTCATCAAGGGTTGGAGCCCTACCCATATTTTACTTCATTCGTTATAAATATTATATTAATAAAAGTGTTTACTTCTATTGTTCGTTTTTGTGTTCTAAATATAAGTGATCTAACTGGTAAATGTAACAATTGAAAAGAAACACTGATTCACCCCCTTCTCAGTATTTCCAACAATTGGTATCAAAGCCAGTACCTTAAATAAAATCCTAACAGCTTGAAGGTTGATCATTAGAACACAAATGGTGAAGCCAAGGAAGAAAGTCTTCAATCCTCTTAAAGATGTGTCTTCCTCAACCACCGAAATTGAAGTCAATCAATTTGTGAATGCTCCATTGTTCACTGGAAACGTTGATATATGGGAGGTAAGAATGAGGAATTTCTTAAAGACTCATGGCATTGAAGACCCAAGTTCATGGAAATTAAACATGGTATCAGAGCATATTTGAGCTACTTTGATGGACAATAAATCAAAGTGTGGACAAAGAAATGAAAAAGAGGGAGTTGTGGGTGTTTGGATCATGTAGTATAGGGCTCAACAAAAGACATGGAGATGTGGTCTCAATAGACTACATGATGAGATGGGTTGGGAGATTTGGTGGATCGGTGGTGAACTTGGTGCACTTCAGTATGTTGTGTGGCAGTCTGTAGATCATGGACTTCCTATGTCTTGTCATGGATGGTTGGGACAACTCGAGGGTTTCTTTGGCAGGGAAGAGATCAGGTTGATTGATATGGCTTCATTTGATGGACTACAGGTTGGGAGGCTAGATTATTCATAAGATCATGATGTTTCATATCTGAGATTGGAGGGATTTGCATGAGTGGCATTTGATCTAGGAGGATGAGTGCTTGCAAGACTGAGCAGGGAAGAAAGCTCAATCCTCCAAATTGTCAATCCTCATGGCTTGGAGTACCTAGCAATCTATAAAAATCAACACTCCCTCTTAGCGAGGGAGCTACTTCCAAGACTAGGATGTAACCATCATCATCAGCGACAATAGCCCATATGGTGTCCATCAGTGTAGCATACTTTATCTAATGAACCCGACAACCTTGGTGGTACCTCTATCAAAACCTAAAGATCACAAACCTCCATTGGATTCCTCCCTATAAGTCTAGATTTCCTTTTAGCTTACATGATCTTCATTAGCTCAATCCTACGAGCCCTTATCCTTCTGGATCAAATACTACTCATGCAAATCCCTCAAACCTTGGATATGCAACATCATGATCTGATGAATACTCTAGCATGCCAATCTGAAGTCCATCACATGAAGCCATCTCAATCAACCTAATCTCATCGATGCCAAAGAAATCCTTGATCTATCCTAACTATCCATGACAAGTTGAAGGAAGTCCATCACATGAAAAGAACCACACAACATATTGAAGGGAAATAGGTTCACCACTAATCCACCAGAACTCCCAACCCATCTCGCCATGTAACCTATCAAGACCACATCTCCATGTCCTTAGCTTAACCATCTGCTCCATGATCTAGACACCCACAACTCTCTTTGAGTTTTTTTTCTGTGAAAAATCTCATTCATCTCCCTTAAAAATAGGTCAGCTTCCCTTTGATACCATGTTTCTTTCCACGAACTTGGTGTCTAGGATAGAGACTTAAAATCTTTGATACTACCACACCAAGAATCACAATGATACTACTTTATAGAGTGGAATATAAACAATAGTAGATCCACTAGTGCAAAAAATATAGACAACTTTTTACAAATTTCAAACCAACTTCGTTGTATTAAACAACATATTATACAACATTCTAGGTCTCTCGTATCAAGGATAATGGACCTCATACATTCATTGATACAAGATACAAAATTGGGGCTTGGTGTCAGTCCATCGACAACCACCTTGCCCTCAAAAAGATAATATGACGATGTGGCTGATGTAGTTGACTCTCTGAGTTCCTCTCGATCATACCTTGTACCTTCCCAGTCCTTTGGCTCCCAATCTGTTGCTCTTGCATTGATTAATGCTCCAAGTCCATCTAACCACTGAATCTTGACTTCCAACCTACTCATTAGTTTATCGTTCATCCATCAATAGATCAAGGCTCATGTCGAATTATTCATAACTCACCTTGTGAACAATGCTCAATATGACCACCACTAATCCTTAGCTACTGAGGGACTTCAACCTGCTATGGTCTGCATATGCTTCTGCAATGAAGACCAACATAGGGCACAAATGGTTGTCATTTATCACTCCAAGATGTGCATCTCCCACAATGAACACGGGCTAGGAGGATTTCACACCGTCTCTTGTATAAGTCCTTCTCCACACACAAGTTTAGGGCTGCTCAACTTCTCCTAGTTGATTAGACCCTTAACCTCAATGACTACCACTCTAGTAGCTACATTTTTCGATCAAAGTGCTGCACATCGGGCTTTAACTTAAAGACTATCATGTTTGTAACAACCCTCATGAAAGTTCCATGTAATAAATGTTAAAAACAATAAGCAGGGATGTAAGGGACACTTATTCCAAGATGAATGTTGGGAAAGACATCCTAGCAGGTGTTCATTTGATTTTTTATGGCTAAGAAAATTGGCAAAGGAAATGCCTATGGCATTAAAAGGCATTTTGGCACGTTTATTTATGGAAATAATGGAAATTAGGAGAAAAAAGAGGTGAAATGTAATAGGTTTCATGTGAGGAGGAAAATGAACAAAAATAATGGAAAATGAAGAAAACAGAGGCCTTATTCATTAAAAGGCTTCTCAGGACCAGTTGGTAACCTTTTTGTCAGTTCATTTTCTGAGCTCTCTCACTATTCTCTCTCTCTCTCTCTCTCTCTCTCATACTCTTGGAGACTTAGAGTTTTCTTGGAGCATTCTTAGTGGGTTTGGCATACTTGGATTCTTGGAGAAAGAAGTCAAAGGAAGAGCAGGAAAGTGTAAGAAGGCATCAACATCAGCTGCTACATCAAAGTTTCTTGCAAGTATCGAGTTGCATGTATGATTTATTCACTATTTTTGGCATGCATGGCATATGTATGTGGTTTATGTGGTTAGCAAAGGCTGCAACAGATCGAAACCAAGAATGTAATCATGATGTTTCACCTGCAACCTTTGTTAACATGTCCACAATGACCATGATGTAATCATGTTGCTTCACTATTTTCGGCAACCCTATGATGAAGTCTGTGGGAATGACCTCCCATTTGAATTATGGAATCACACTCGGTTGTAGTAGCCCACTTGTATCTTTACACTCTTATTTTACTCACAGAGAATCAAAACATCTAGCCACAAACTCTGCTACATCAATCTTCAAGTTATGCCAATAATAAGGTCTCTTTACTTTTGTTAGTGACTTCTGGTAACCTTGGTGACTTGAATTCGGTTTCACATGAAACTCCCCAAATATCACCTTCTTAAGATCATTGTCATCCAACATATATATCCTCTCTCGGAACTTGACCAATTCATCTGCTATACGATGATAGTTCAAGTCCTCTGCACCTGCACGTGTACCTATACCACTACTTGTACTTGTAACTGTACCATCATCTGTAGATGTACCATCACCTTTACCTATACCTGTACATGTACCGTGACCTATACATGTACCTCTACTATCACTCTGCTGCAAGCTATGCACAATATCCATATATCTGACATCCTACTCTCTTTCTCGCAAGATCCTGTCCTGTAAATCTATCTCATAAGAACTAATAGTTGCTAAGTGATTCACCGATATCCATCAACTCAGAGAATCTTCTCCTTACCTTTGATGTACCTGATCACGAAATCAAACTCGTTGATTGTGGCCAACCCTCTAGCCTGCCTGGAATTCAGATTCGGTTGGTAAAACAAATGTCTCAACCCAATGTGATCACTCATAAGAACAAACTACCTTCCAAGAAGATAGTGCCTCCACATCTTTAATGCATGTATAATCTCTTCTAACTCAAGATCGTGTGTTGTGTAATTCTACTTGTGCTCATTTAGTTTTTGGGAGTCATAACATGCCACTTGTCAATTCTGCATAAGGACTCCACCAAGCCCTCTCTTGCAAGCATATGTGTATAGTACAAATTCCTTATTCGGATCTACAATCTATAGAACTAGTGCATGTATCAACAATGACTTAAGCTACTCAAAGCTAGCCTCGCACTCCTCTATCCATTTGGACTTCTTACGTTTCCTCTGTAAGGATGTAATGGGATAATCAACTTGTGAGATGTTCCTGATGAACCTCCTATAATAACCTTCCAAACCCATGAAAGATCTCACCTCATCCACATTCTTAGGGGCTATACGCTCCATGATGACCCTTATCTTCTCTAGATCTACTGTAATTCCCTTCTTGGAGACAACTTGTCCCAAGTAGTGTACCTCAGTCCGAAAGAAACTACTCTTTGTAAACTTAGGCTATAAGTGATGCTCTCTTAGAAATCTCAACGCTGCTGTTAAATTCTTGATGTGCTCTTCCTCATTTTTAGAATATACCAGTATATCATAAATGAAAAAAATAAAAAACTTATCCGAATATTGATGCAATAAACTATTTATCAAACACATGAATGTATTTAGAGCATTATTTAAACCAAATGGAACAACAATAAACTCATAATGCCCATACCTGAACCTGAATGAAGTCTTGTAAATGTCCTCCTCTTTGATGCATACTTGATGATATCCAGATCTCAAATCAATCTTTGAGAACACCACTACTACCTTCACCTGATTGAACAATTCATCAATCCTTGGCAAAGGATATCTATTTTTGATAGTCACTTCATTCAACTACATGTAGTCAATGCATAATTTGAGAGTACCATCTTTCTTCCTTACAAACAAGGTCAGTACACCCCAAGGTGATACACTTGGTCTAATGTATCCCTTGTCCAACATTTCCTTCAGCTCCAATTTTAACTCAACCAACTCAAGTGTGCTCATCCTGTAAGGTTCTTTAGATGTTGGAGCTACCCCTGGCACTGGCTCAATAGAAAAATATACCTCCATGTGAGGTGGAAACTCTGTAATGCCTTAAGGAAATACATCCCGAGGCTGCTGCAAAAATGGGTACTTGCTCAACACATCCGCATCCTCAGTCCCCTTGCCCTTATCTCTAGAAATGTGTACTGTGAATAGCTTGCACCCTTTCCTACAACTACGCTTTTCTTGCATAGTTGTCACGATCCTAACTGATGTGGATTTCTTCTTACCTTGCAAGACTCTTGGTTTTCCATTGTCATCACCACACTCAATTGCTTTGTAATAGAAGTCAAACACGGTTCTATGTAGATACAACCAATATATGCCCAATAACATATTGTACACACCCAACAATAATACATTCAAATGTACTACGGTACGCATACCATTCAAATCAAATGTGCAATTTCTTACCCAATGATGCACTTGCCTCTTTGTACCTATAATCAGCCACACTGACCAAGACTTTGCATGCAACTACAACTCTTTATTCAAGCCACACTTATACACAAAGTTAGCACTAGCATAGCTATAATTAGATCCAAGGTCAATCAAAAGAGAAATAACTTGATCACAAAGCTTACCATACATATCGATGATAGATGCATGATGCTCTCCGTGTTTGATATCCAAGGGTGCATAGATACATGGAATACTTTGACCAATGTCTCGAACAATTTGTTCCTCCTTTGCACTATATATCTGAGGTCTACCACCTTGATTATATGCACAATATCCCCTGCGATGATCTTTGCCACAAGTCCAACATTCTATAGGCCTCCATAATCCATCTTTATTATTTTCTTGAGATCGATGCCCATGTCCTCTTTTGATGCATTAAACCTCTTAGGTGCTACAACATTCTCCTTATTATCTGTACCCTATGGCCTTGCTCACATTTTATCCCATTTTCCTTTGCACTTTACATTACCTCTCCAACTTGGATTAGTCTGAACGATACACGTCGATTGTTCATAGCAATGTTTTAACTTTCGAATGGTCTCCTCCAAATATCTAGGCTCATCGAATTTAATTATATCTTTCAATGCAATCGATATTTCACTAATGAATCTCTGAATCGTAGCCTTCTCCTCATTGAGGTCAAGAACATACCTCAACAGTTCGAAGAACTTACTAGTGTACTCATCATTTTTGATGGATCGCACCTTTAGTTCATAGAATTATTTTTCCCTATCATGAGTGTACCTTTCTAGCAAGCAATTATTCTTAAAGAGCCACTCAAACTTATTCCAAGACAAATATTCTTCATTTATGTCCCTGACACTCTTCAAATCTTCCCACCAGATGTCTTCTTTAACTTTAAGACTGAAAGTAGCCACTCTAGCTTTCATGTTCTCTTAGTAGTCGTGTAGCTTAAAGAACTTCTTCATACCAAGTAACCAAGCCTCTGCACCTTATGATCTCTTTACCTCTCCATCAAAAGTAGGTGTATTTTCTTTCTTAAACTCATCCGGCAAGTATCTCCTATCACTCCTCCTATAAAGATGATAATGGTGATGATCATAGTGCCTATCAGAATCATAACTAGATTCATAACTATGTCTATCGCTTCTACTCTCTGGAGTGTACAATAATCTGTCATCTCGTATTATGTCTTCTCTAACTGATCAGTGATCGACATGAGATCTACTACCATGTGCCCCATGTAGATCCTGCTCATGTCTGATCTGATGTAGTCCTTGCCACTACAAATTTGACGAACTCTGGAGTATCACTACATTTACCTCTGCTAATTTTTCATATGTTTGTTTGATTCTATCATTATCTCCCTCACAACTCCTTATCTCTTCCTTTAAGCTTCTCAACGTTAGTGTTGGCCCTCAGTTTTGGTCTATTTTTGCTTAGGGAAACCTACTTAATTCTTATATTTTCCATCCATTTTCCATCATATCCATTTCATTTTGATGTATTTTATGCATATTTAGGTGTTTAATTTTAATTTTGCAATTTCTAGAAGTTTTTATGAAAATTGAGTTTCAAGTGCAATTTTGGACTGAATCAGAAATTCCCATAATAGCTATGTGGATGACATGTTTGCAGGACACTTGGACTCGAGTTTGATGCATAGATGGACAGCTTGGGAACTAGGACTAAGCTAACTCCACTTGGTTCGGCGAGAACTAGCTTTATTAGGCTCAGTCAAGGCTGGTCAAACATGACTAGTCACTAGAAAATCCCAAGGAAATAGGGCAGTTTTGAGATTTTATAGGATTGACCATATTTCTTGGGATGAATTGGATGAGTTCGACTT
>APFE031638613.1:25107-45521 GCA_000404065.3 Pinus taeda | reverse complement strand
GTGGTAGTTATATATGATCATGTGGTAGTTTTCCAGAGGCATGCATTAACCCCCCCCAGCTTCCTTATCTTCTGCTTTCCCAGCCGGCCCACTTATAAGAAATCCATTTTCTGCTAGTCATAGTTAGTGGGTAACTCTTGCAATCCTAGTCACTGCAAATACATCTATTCAACGTTGGACCTATCCTATATACATTGGATGTGGTTTCATCCCCAAAAACCAACTATTACATATTAGCTGACATTCTAAGAAAGCAATTGAATTCAGATGGCTGGTGGGAGGGCTCCTCTTCTGGACATACAATCTATTGCGTTGGGTGGACGCCCCTACGATTCTTATGTACAATCTACCATATCCCCAACCTTAAATCATAATATGTGCAGTACCCCTCTCGATTTCTATTTAAGGTGAAGAATAGTAGAAAATATTGGAGACCCACAGAATCTAGCAATAGAAGGTACCTTATTGATAGAATTCCCTACTCTTCTTATTTAGGGAGAATGGCCCTATTCTTATTATAAGGTGGAACAGAAGCGTAAATAAAGAGGATGAAATTTCTCGCTTTATATTCTTTAATAAGAGGAGCGAATGAAACTACTTCTTACTACATGTCTATGAATTCCCCCTTAAGTAATATAAAGAAGAAGTGCGTCACTTCTTTCAATCCATCTTATTAGGGGGCCCTTTCCCCGTTCTCCAATATGCCTTCTTTCCATTACCGAAACCGTTCTCCCGCTATCCAAAAGTGACAAATATTTTCTTCTTATCCAACTTATTTATGATGATGTACCCTATAGCCTTATTGAAGTTGCCTTTATTCATTCACTAGATAGAAATAGATTTCGCTGGACATCGGATTATATGGATAAGGAGGTCACGTTGCACTCCTGGATTCTTTAAATACCCTAACTCATTTCATTCTTTTCTTTAAAGACCTTACCTAAGATTAGGACCTCGAGGGACTGGAATAAGGGGCATAGACCTGACCTTACTAATGCTGAAGCGCATTTCAGGACCTGCCAGCCAGGAAAGTGAAGGTAATAAACCCTCCCTGTAAAATGAGAGTGGGTGGTTTATGAGTGATTGCAATAGAATAACGATAACTTAAATGACCTATTCTATCACGCAAATCTCTAGCTAACTTAATCTAATATAAACCTGGGTATTTCTGTATAATATGAAATCTACAAAGATACCTACTTGACACATGATAATAAATATCAATCACACATAAAACAAAGATGATAATGTGTAAAGATAATTTCTTTGACTAAATAGTTAGTCAAATAAATGTATAAACTATATCGCATATGGATGATATATATATATATAATATATATATATTATAATATATATAAATATATATATAAAATAATTAATATAAATAAATATATATGAATAATAATCTCAGTTAGGCATCATACAACAGTGCAATTAATGCTTAACAAAAAAAACATATGTCATATACAATTCACAAAAATAAAGTATTGTCACTAATTAAACAAAAATAGGGCTAATCATATAATATAGAAGTAGCATATATGTGAAGTTCTTCTCATTTGAATAATGACATAGATAAACTCCTTTATTTAGATCAAATTATCTTCCAAGTATACAAAAATGCATCAGCAAAGGAAAGTAGTCTGATATTTAAAAGAAATGATTATGTTCCATAATTTCACCAAAGTATTCACAAACTTACAATAGTGCATTCTTTGCAAATGTTTTTGATAAAATTCTGGACCCTTCTCTAAATGCATGAGAAGGGTATAAATACTATTCTAACTAATGTTCAAAAATTGATTATACAAAAATTTGAGGAGGTTTCAAACAACCTTTCTCATAACTAGTTAACTAACTCTAAAAATAAAAAGTGACGTGAGGAGTAGAGGCTATGATGATGATTTTCTGTCTGCGAGTTTGTCCTTCAAATTGCATATATCGGCCATCGATTTGACTTAAGAAGGTGCCCCAAATTGTGTTCTAACTTGTCCTATGAAAATTACATCTGTGAGAGGTGGCAACAACCGTTGAGTTGAATGGGGTGAGCAGTTAAGGGTCATCATTTTACTATGTGGCTTGACGAGGTATTGCGAATACGACTTCTAATCAATCTTTGCTAATTTTGCAATTTCTTCCCTTTGAGTTTCTATTATTTCCTTCCATTTGTTATGCAAGTCATTTAGATTGGGAAATTCTTTCAGGTTGCCTTCTTTCACCAATTTGGTGGCAAAAAAGGTATGGTTTACCACCTTTACTATGTTCTTTGACACCTTGGCTGCTCTTGCCACTGCTAGTTCGGCTTGTTTGATCCTTGCATCCCAATCCATGAAAAGAATGTCCTTGTGTGTCTCCTCGATCTCACAGATTAGCTTTCATCCCCTCTTTTGTTTCTTTCCATTCGATGAACTCTGAGATTCTTGTGTTTAGATCAGTAAACTCAATCCTTTGGTCAATCGCTTTATCTGTTAGTTGGTCACTAGTGATCAGATAAGGAGTGATATGTGACATCTTTTGGCAAAATTGTTCTTGTTGTTTTAATAAGAGAGAATTAAGCTCTAGTGCCTCTTTGATGAATTCCTCAATAGTAGGAACATCCTTATATCTTTCCATGGTTTGTTGTGAGTCTTGGAGTTGCATGCTTTTCGCTGATATGTCTGCTTTGTGGCTTATCTTCAACACCTCCATGCTCTGCTATAATTGGGCTAGCTGCTCAGTAGCTTGTCTGTTCACACTTGCCTTCTCTATTTTCAGGTGATGCTTGAGTTGTGCAATCTTCTCTTCCTTTTCCTTCAACAAAACAGATATTTTGGTAGCTTTTTCCATGGTAGCGGTTGTATATGCTCCTGTAAACTGTGACAATCTAGTCAAGTCTTCAGGTGAGTTAGAAGGGATGTCCTTCCAAACTATGTCCATTGACTCATTCCTAGGTGGGAATTTGAGTGTTTCTATCCTTCTCCTTTTCCTCTATCTTCTTACTATAGCCTTGTGCAGTGGGCTGTAGAACACATCAAGAGGAGGGATCTCGATCACCTTCAAGACAATTTCCGATGTGGGCAGAGCAAGGATGGTTTCAGTCTACTGAGACATTGTCGCTTGCTCATCCATTAGTTTAGACTATGTATTCTTCTAAACATGCAGAGGAGTTGGATACTTCGCATTTTCCTAGGTATATGTTGTCTTGGGAGTGTCTTGTAGTTTCTTATTGAATTGATTCCACTCCAGCTCCAAACTGTTGCTTTTCATCTCTGAACCGATATCTTTAAGTGGGGTGCTCATACCTTGCTTTTCGACTGAATTCTTACTGGATTCTGCTGTATTCTCGGTGTCTTGTGCCTTCCCTGTATCTAGTGCTTTCCCTGTATCTACTTGAGATTCTATGCGAGAATCAGGTCCCTCACTATTGACAGTCACACTGGACGTAGGCTTGCCTTCGATTTTTAACAAGTGCAGTGGGATTACCTCAAGCCTTTTGTTTCTAAACTCCTAAAAGCTCTCAAAATCTTCAGGACTTAGATTGGTCTTTGCCCATTCGAGCGATTTTTCAAAGGATTGCGCTAACTGTAAAAGGTCTTCAAAATCATTAGCCTCATGGTTATAAGGCTTGATATTTACTACAGTATTGATGCTATCTAATATCTTTTATGGATCAAATTTGCTTTTGGGAAAAGTATGGAGCTTGAGGATTTCCAAGCTTACTAACTCCTTTATCGCATGGTTAAAATTTGCTAATGAAAAGGAACCACACCTAATAGGAAAAGATGGCCATAATAACTTCTTTTTTTCTTTGAGCACTTTGTTCAAGCCTTTTCCCACGGTCTAGTGGGCTATTTCTCTTTCTAACAATTTATCAAATACATACAAAGGGAGGACATGTGGATCTGCTGTACTACCAAAAAACCTAATGTAGGTGAACCATTCTTCAATAAAATATTTTCCGACATCCAGAAGGTCTATAGCAGCTTCTTGGAAAAACCTGGGGGCTTTCTTATTGAAAATTAATTTATGCAATGGCAAAATAACAACATGGCATATTTTATAGAAATGGGTTATATAATGGGATTCCCAAATTTTTTATGGCTGAGATGGATAGGGTAGGGATCTTGTAAGGTCCATTTCCAACCCATGATTGGAAATTTAGTATAGAAATAGATGGCTTCCATAATGTAGGCACTAAATATAATGGAGGAAGGTTCTCTAGAGAGGAGGATCTCTTCTGATGATATTCAATGATGACAGTGGCTAGGTTATTAGATAGGATGGTGGCCCAATTCATGATGTGGGAATTAACACAGGCATCAATCAAATGAATCCATTCTATGGAAAACTTAGCATTATTAGGTAACTCATGTAGTCTACATAACATAGCAGTTGCATAGTTGTAGGGTTTTTCCAAAGAAGCTACATGATACATACCCGTTTTATTAAATTTGAACTTGTTCTCCAATACCCTCCAGCCCTGGATCATCTTGAAGGGTTCTTTGTTCTTCTTTGTGAAGTTGGCCACGTATGTTTTATCATATATATCGTGAGGGTCAGGTATATGGTACATTTGCTTAAGGTCTTCTGCTTTGAATGGCCCCATGAGTTCCATTCTCGAGTTCCTAAATTTCCTATCTTCAATGGTGAGGTTTTCCATCACCCACCTAATCATATCAGTGTATGGGAGGATTTTTGCTCTCGCTCCTATTCTGTGAAGGAAAGAATAGGCAGCATCCTTGAATTGGAGTCACGAAGGTATTATTAAGTTAGCGTGGCTTTTGTGACAATAATCTTGGGGTGCCCATCCTCAAGCCTATTGTATATAACCTCCCAAGTTGTTGCTCCCCCATCGGCACTGCAGACCTTATCAGAGAATATAGGAGACATTTCTGATAGCTCAGATTTTGTAATGCTATGGTTTTTCTGTTTCTGCATCACCTTCCGCAATGACATGTCTTTTGTAGCTTGCTTGAAATGGACAAGATATATCAGCGCAGACAATATTGGGCAATTAAGGTTGAAAGCTTTGTGAAATGACTTTGAATCATGGGAGGATTTCAAATGAGATACTTAGTGTTAACTAGCCATAACTTGGAAAATCATTACCCCTCCTCGGGCCACTAAACATTAATTACCCTGTCAAATTGTTCTTTATTATATTAAAACACAGTTATTTTGCATGCTTGCTGCTTTATTCGTGCATCACAGTTTTTAAAATGATGTTATATAGCGTTATCTACTTATAATGCAAAATGTGATTGCAAATATCGCAATATTGCATTTTGCAAATCGTTAACGAATGACATAGTGGCACGTATTATTTACTTGCGACTCCTGCGAAATGCGATTGTGATTTCTTAAGGAGTTTTGATCGGTATGTCACATTGGGAGGTTTGATCACATATCTCAATTTATTTAAGGTGTTTATGATCATCACATGGGAAAATGTGATTTGCGATGAGGATCCTAAACTTGGGTTTTTGTAAGAGTTTTCAAGGCAATTTCTTAGAGTTAGGATTTATTTTTTTAAAGACTAAAAACAAATTAAAAAGGGCCCCCATTTATATGTCTAACATTAGCTATTACTATATATAAATGGGGGGTTGTTTCATAGTACAACATGTCCTTATTCATTAAGGTATATTTTTCAAACTTGGATATGAGTCTACTTATGATTTTATTACACAAATGGACGCAGTGGAAATTATCTTATACTCAAGAGAATTATTTATTTTTCTACAATAGAGTAGGATAGAATAGAATAAATAAATAAATAGGTAAAATGAGTTCACAATAAGATTTTTGGTTCAAACTCTCATGAATAATTCTTCAAATCATTGGTCAATACTCATTTGGAAGGATTTTATGGAAAAATGTAGTAAGAACAATCCTATGTTGGGTAACCATATAGGATAATTTTCAAAGCATGGTTTTAAACAAATAATCTATTGAAATACAGTTTTTAAACCCATTTTGAATTTTTCAATTTGGATCATAAATAAATAAAAAAAAAATATGATCAAAATAAATACTAGATCTCAAGTGAAATTTTGAGGGTAGATTTAGTACATCATTGATTCAAGGGGTTTAATGGAAACATTTTTACACTATATTAATAGGGAAGATATTCCTTGGAATATATTTTCTAAATAAATTTTAATCACCTCAATTAGGAATCATATAAAAAAAATTATGCTCAAAATACTAACTACTTGTCGAAACAGCTGCATGGTGACAATTTTAGGTTTTGACTATTCATTGGAATATTTCACAGACAAAATCATCTTATTTTAAAAACATGTTTATGTGGGAAATATATATTCAAGTCTAGTTTATGACACAATTTGAATCATCTCACTTGAAGGCTAGGTGAAAAAGTTATGCCACATTTAGTGGCTTCATGTTTAAAACTCAACATAAAGAAACTCTGCCTGTTAGGTCTGTTCATCAACAATTTTGTGATATAAAAACTAAGGATTTTAAAAACATGTTTCTACTGGATATGAAAAAATTAATCTAAATTAATCTCTAAGTGGAATGACGTCTATATGATCTTTAATGAGAAATTTACACTCCAAATAATGATTGTTGGTCTAGTCAAAATTTCACAAGAAGCTCTATCAAACATGGTACTTCTCATCATTTTTAACATATCATTTTAAAACATTTTGAAAACTTGTTTATACCAAAAGTAGCCATATAAATTCACTTCAATGTGGCTTTAGAATCACTCTAATTGGACTTAAAAAAAAAAATTTGTGAACAAAATATTGTTAGGAGGTATAAGCTAGCCACCATTCCTCAAAGGGTAAACAAATGCATTTTATGTGTATATCATTTTTGGACTTGTTTTTAAAGTATTGCTTGTAATTATTTTACATATTTATTGGAAGAAGAGGGACTGTATACCTCTCTTCCTCCATCATCTAATATTGTATTGCAAGAAAGAGCCATGTTTTTGCAGGTCTCGAGAAGATTTAAAGGGTGAACTCCATGGATGAAGGATTTTCAAAGTAAATATTTAAAAATTCATATATGAGAATATGAAATGCAAATATTCAAGTCAAAGAAAAGTGAAATTCACAAGATTTTGAGTTCATCCAAAGAAACTCAAACTCTTGAATCTTATCGTTAGTTGTTGACCAATAAAATTACAAGATGGATTGAGATCAAGGCAAAAGACATGAAGCCAATAAGAAGAAGAAGAACTCAAGTTCTATGCCATTGCAAGTCACATCCATTTCCAAAGAATCATTTCATAAGCTATATTGTTCATGATATCATCCATTATCCATATTGTATGTTAAGCTCTGCAATCATGGATGTTGAAGTCCATACCTATTATCTATGTATCTATCCATCTACTACTAGATCATGATTTCAACCTATCTTACTTTCATAACCTTTCCATACTTCACTACTCCCTTATACCTCAACTCCATTAAAAAACAAAAAAGAAAAGTAAAAAATAATGAAGGGGGTTTGACTGTGAAAATCCAAGTTTTTGGCACAGTGAAAACCCAAATTCATATTGGAAAACCAAGTTACTTGGCTAGTATGAATTCTTTAAAAAAATGGTTCTAACTCATTTCATTATTTCAGATAGATTCTCTATTCTATTCTTACAATAAACTATGTCATCTCATTCTTTGAAAAAGGAATCATCTAGTTTAAAGACTCGGGGACAAGTCTTAGAATAGGCAAGGGGGAAACAAAGGCATTAATTTCATTACTAAAATGCCTTGTTATAAATTTCATTTCAAGCATTGTTATCCTTCTTATTTGAATAATAAGACACTCCATATGGAAGATATTTCTACTTCAACATTCAACTTCAACTTCAACATTCAAAGCTATATGTGGAGACGTCATGAAGCATTTACAGAAGTGACCTGAAGCATTCATAGAGGGACTTGAAGCATTTATAGAAGGGACCTAAAGCATTCATAGAGGGACTTGAAGCATTCACAAAGGGACATGAAGATCAAGTTAAAAGAAAAGTGTTAGAAGGGACCTGTGTACAAGTAATGAAGACCTCAACTAACTAAAGGAGCTATTCGAAAGACACTTCTTTTCAAGCAATAATCAAGGAAAGTAATGGAAATAATTTAAGTTAAAAAAATATTTTTAATTCTTTTTCATTTCGAAAGGAATTCTTAAATTAGGAGACTAATTAAATGTTGGTGCATAAGAGTGTAAGCCCTTCATCCCCTATACATACCAAAATATCTCTCTGTTCATAAAACTTTTTCCCTACCATCTAATCAAATCAAAGTCTCTTTGCCTACAAAACAAAGTCTTTTCTGCAAAAGAAGTCACATTAAAAAGCATGGGTTAGTTTCACAGAAATGAGAACAAGATATTATTGAAATAAGAAGCTATAATTCTATGAAAGACTATGAAATCATGATGCATTATTTTATTCTCTTTTGGTTTTTAAATGACCTTGAAGTGGTCATTTCAAAAGCCACTTCAAGAATAATCATTAAAAAGAGTATATGGATTACATCATCAAGAACTAGAAGACATGGAGATATGATATATCATTCCGAAAGGCCTTTGAAAGGATCACTGAAACCATTATAAAGACAACAAGAATGATACATCATAAAAGGCTCATTTTAGCATACAAAAACTCATTCAATAAACTAGAGGGTATATGCAATCATAATGAAGTTTGTAAAAAAAAAAAAAAAAAAAAATCATACAAATGGCATGAAAAATTCATCGAGGACATATGAAATTACAAAGATGGAAGTATAAATAAAAACTCATCATGAAAATGCTGGTCAAAGTACTCCTCTACAACTGTTGAAGAAGTAAGGAAAGTGAGTCATATATATTTTTTTAAAATACTTGGCAAAAGGGGCTTGAAAATGCACCTATAGGAAAGCAAAGCAAACATAACTCAAACATAACTCAGTTCAAAAACTAAAACTGCCAACGCAAAATCTCAAAGAGGTAACAGAGGCTCTGAACTGGAGAACGAAGAACAAGACCACAACCAAGAATCTAAGTAGGAAACGCAACCCAGAAAGTTAGAAATCGATTTTGAAATGTAGACAAAGATAAAAACGATTAAAGAATGAGTTGTTAAAATTCTAGGGTATGCGTGGATTCTAATGCTGAGAACATCTCGACAAAAGCAAGAGAAAACACTTGAGGTCTCATAAATACAACTCCACAAACTGAACGTTGAAGTCTCCAAACAGATCCCGTGAATTGTGTGGAGATTACATGTTTGAGTTTGCTTAGTTATAAGATTGAAAGGATAGTTCAAGTCCAAGTTAGCAAATGTTTGGTGGCAACATAGCTCAAGTCCGAGTTGACAACTGTTTGGTGGTGGCGTAGGCTCAAGTCCAAGCTCCAGGTGTAAGATTGGCATAAAAAACTTTAAGTCCAAGACCCCAGTTACATTATTATTTACAAAAACCTCCAAAAGAGAGCTCGTGCACAGTGGTGTTAAGTGGTGATAAAAACAGCGCACAAGTGATTAATGAGCGCAGGAATTGTAGGTGGTATTTCGAAAACAGAGTTGTGATTGCACAAGAAGAATCTAAAGGCTCTAGATTGCCTCTCATTTTCCAGAAAATTGATTTCTGAGGAGGGTATTTTCCAGAAAATCTATTTCTGAAGTGTAAAAATATCGCCTTATCCCCATATTAGTTAGCAGAAATAGAGGTAGTATCTTAGCCCAAAATTTGACATTACAAGTTCAGGAATTGCTCATTTTCAGTGACCAAGAATTTTCATATTAGTACAGAATTTGACATTTCAATTCATAAATTTCTCGTTGATTCTTTTGGGTATCAACCAGTGGTTCAAATCAAACAGTACAATTCAGAAATTTTGGGTATACATTGCAGACTCTTGGTAAGCAATATACCTGTGCTATTTTTTTTCTCTTCTATGATATTCACATCACAAATATATTTTCTCTGTTATATGGACATAGTCTGCAAGCAATTTTTTTCATGAACAGAGTCATTATTTCTCCATGCCATTATTTATTGTTGAAAGATATTTGGCATGGTACTAAAAACAAAAACAACACAAACAGATTCATGCAAACTTGCAAATGGAATGAAGAATAGAGCCCAAGGGAATCCAAATTGAGAAATGGAACAAAGAAACCATAGAGAAACTTTATCAGCAAGACTATTAGAGTTTCTTATGCAATTTAATGGTTACAATAATAAAGTTTTAGAAATGTTTGCCCAATTTTGATAATGAAAAAAACAATTTTAGGAGATATTACCATCCCTATCACACAAGAGTATTTTTATCAAGCTACAAACTTGCCAATGATAGGATAAAAATACAATAAGGGACAACACTTCAAACAAAATGGATGGAATTATTTTCTAGAAAAGCCAAGGAAGGGTACATTTGACAAATCAAAGGGGTTTCCAAAGAGGATCATGATGAAGAACATGCCAAAAAGATAAAAGAATTAAACACAAAGCTCCAAGTAAATGAAATTATGGAAAGACATCTCAAAAAGGAAAATGAAATGTAGAAAGAGAAAAACAACAAGGTTGTAAATGAAAACAACAGGTTGAAGAAGAGAATTAAAAAATTGGAAACACAGAATATCCTAATTTTAAAACAAAAATACAGGTGGCTAAGAGAAAAACATAATGGCAATACAAATATGAAAAGAAGAAAGTGAAGAGTGCAATAAAGGGGGCAAGAAGGCTTTGACTTCCTCTTACAAGAAGCTCATATCGAGGCATCTATATTAGGAGGCAGGTCCACAAGTAGAACATCAGGGAGATCAATGTGCAGAGGTAGGAGATCCAAAAGACAAAGACAAGCATGCACATTCAACCATTCTATCATCCCTTACCTTCATATTATAATAATATTTGTCTTATTTTGGCATCTTTTTGCACATTAAGGTAAAATAATTATGTCTTTTATTTTTTATAATTTTTAGTAAAAATTGGGTATTTTTTTTTTTTTGCAAGAACGGAATTTCCCGTAATGGCTCCATTGAAGTCGTATGTGTAGGAAACCTTGGCACAAATTGAACATAGATTTGAGAAGTGTAAGAACCAAGGATGAACAGACTCCTATTGGTACACTCCAAATGATTCAGAACATGCTTGGTCAAAGCTAATTCAGGAAATCCCCTCATTTAGGGGCAGTTTTGTGATTTTGTGGAAAGTTCCCATATTGTGTGTAACAAAGGGATGGATTCGACCCTAGTAGGTGGAATAGGACTCTCATTGGTGGTTACAGCCATTATAGTTCATTTAGTTATAATATTAGCCTATTTAAGCACAACAACTAAACAATTATGAACAAATATTATTATCATTGTGATTACTCTCTTTTTGAATACATTTGAAGAATTTCTCTATATTTCTTATGCTTCATTGTTGTGGGATGTGATTTCTGATCTACTATAGCTGATAGTCTTCAAGTGTACCAAGAAAATGTGGAGGGCCCCCATTTTAAGCTAAGTACATTACATTGTAATTGTTGTACATAATTGTTAATATCTTAGATTGCTGAATATTTCCTTTACAATTTCTTGAGAATATTTTCTGAGTCAATTCATTGTATGTCATATCCATTTATAATTTTGAAATGATTTCCTTTCAGTAATTGGTTTAAGTAAGGAAGGAAAACCCAGGCATCTAAGTTAAATCCTCTTCCTTGTGAGCTAAGAATTGAATTGGAAATTTTGTTTATGTATTTAATCTTTACTTCTTTCTTAATTTAATCGTGTTATACTTTATGGTGGAACTGGTTTTATTGGAATAGGAATGATGAGGAAGGACAACCGAGACCTCTAAGTTAGAGCCTCTTCCTTGTTTTCTATTACTCCACATAAAATCTTTTCACAATTTCTTTTAGATCAGAATTTCAATGCTTTCTTTACAATTAGTAATTTACATTTGTAATATGCATTTCCATTATTTTCATCTAAACAACTACTTCCTACACTAGTTTAATCTAAGATTCCATAAACTTTGGTTTTCTTCTAAGTCTACCAACCCGGATTGATATTAAAACAGATGCTCTAATTCAACTCCATAAATTATACAGACAATGTTTTCATAATGGGACTTCCTGGATCAAGGTCTTGCCGAATTGTTGTTTTCCCCATCATGATATCTGCAATTTTTCCAACTAACTGAATTCTTTTGATTTGTTTTCACTTTCTTCCTGGCCTTTTAATACTCAATTCCCTGATTGTCTTTGCAAATATTGGTATTTCTTTGAAAGCTTGTAACAAAAGAATTTTTATACAAACATTCTTCAATTCATCTATCATATCATAATCAGACAATAAAATCTGTTTTTGTACCCCTTTATCAATTTTTAATCTCTCAGGAAAAGTGGTGTTTGGACAGATATTGAAGGTTGTTCTATGATAGAAGTTTAGTTTATTGGAATATCATCAAAATGTATAGGGGTGGTTTGTTTTTTATATTTTTCTTCTTGCCTAAGAGACTTCTCTTTTTCAGAGAGATTCTCCTTTTCAAATTCTTGAATAATAACTGACGGGGACTTATTTTGCAATACTCTACCAGATCTAAGTTGGATATTATTTAGATCTAGTGGAGTTATCATGTAGGTTTGGAAATTCTATCCTTCCATATTGTAAACAGGTTGTGAATTTTTATTATTATTTGGATTTGGAAGTGGTTGAGTAGGCAATTGCTTTGATCTTTGAGGGAATGGTAATGAAAGTTGTGGATTCAGATTCTAAGGTTGAGTTGGTTGAACATGTTGAAGAAAATATTATGGTGGGAAAATAGGGTATGGTTGTTGATATTGAGGATATTGAGGATATTTTCCATAAGTATTTTTCCATCCTTGTGCCCAAGGTTGAGGCCAAGATTGCTAAGGCATGGGTGCAGTCCAATTGTTTTGTGATGGTTGTGAAAATGCTTGAGTGTTAAATCCCTGAGTCATATTTGGTTTTTAATTTTTCCATGGTCTCTTAACAATAAAACAGAGGGGATCTACTTGATTTGGTATTATTTCCTCTTGATAAACAACTTTAAGACTTGGTATTGAAGGACACTCTTTTGTATCATGATTTTCTGCACATATAACACAAGTTTCTACACTTTTTAAGTCAACAGTGAATTCTCACAGAGCATGTTTCTTTCTATATTTGGGGGAAAAGATTGACAATGCAACATTTTCAACATTTTGCTTGTTTTTCACTTTAAGGGTATGTATTTGTTCACTAAGACTTCCCAAAACGTTTGTTTTAAAATTGTCAAGTAAATTGCCTAATTCAGCCCTACTTACAGTCCCAACTGCATATTTATTAATCCTAGACATGAGAGAACCTCTTGGATTTTTCTCAGTTCTTGCCTTACCTCTTGAAATGTGTATGCATAACTCACAAATTTATCCAAATGATCACTGAGAAATATCTCCCTTACTCATCAAATTGAGAAGATCAATCCACTCATCTCTTATGGATTTTAATAAGAGAGCTTTCAAATTTTCTTCATCTAGTTCATGCATTTTAACCCTTTTAACATTATAAGAAAATATTTCAATGAAACCTTAAATATTTGATCTTATTTCTACATCATTTTAAAGACTTCATCCTTAAGATTATGGGGCATACAATAACTTATATTTCTCTAAGAATGTAGTTTTCATTTCTTCCCATGTTCTTATAGAATGTACTTCTAAGCCCATGAACCATTTTAATGTTGCATCCTTATGAGTTGTTGGAAACAATTTCAACTTTTGAGTGTCAAGCAAGTAGTCATAAGATCTACAAAAAACTTCAAACTCAAAGAGAAATGTTTCAGGATCCTCACTTCTTATTCCATGAAAATTTGGAAGGATGGAGGGTGAGACGTTTCTCATTGTAGTTGTTGTATCTTCATCAAGGATAGGAAATCCAAAGGGTTCTGGATCTCGTCTACCTCCTCCTCTCCCTCTTCCTCCACCTCTTCCACATTTTCCTCCTCCATTTCCTCTTCTTCCTCCTCCAATCCTAGGTTGTTCACCATTCACATTATGTACCTCTCCTTCCCTTTCGCCATCCATTATAGATTCTTCAAACCTAATATAGGGTTCCAAAATAGGTTTTTCTAATTATTCTTCTAGCTCTTCTGGTTCTAGTTCTTCTATCAACCCCTAAGTTAAAATAAGTTTCTTCCTCGTATTCTTCATTAGGAATATCTAGCTATTGCCCTAGAAGTCTTTCTCTAGTTGAAGATAGGAAAACTACTCCTTTTGTTGGGGATGTAGGATCTTCTTCTTCCATTACTTCTTCAGTTGATGAGATTGGTGAATCTCTAGGTTGGATTTCGGATCTAAGTACCTTAGGAAGTTTATGTTTTCCTCAAAATGAAGGAATATGAGTTTGAGTGGGTGGTGTGGTACTACGAGGTCGTGGTGGGGTGAGTGATGATATTGGAATTAAACTTTTACCTCTACTTACAAATCTACCTCTAGAATCTCTTTCCCTATGAATATCATTTTTTTTAAAGTAAAAAGGAAAAGGCTCCTATTTACACTTCCCCAACAATGGCGCCAAAATTTTTGGTAATTTAATTAACCTTAAATTACTTGCATAAATTATCGACCAGAGCTAGTAGACTGATGAAGTGTAAGTGCACTGTATGTGCTAGAAGTCCTAGTTATCCAAATTGAATTAATTTGTCAATGCACATGATTGAATTATTTATTGAGACTAATTCTATAAAAGATGATCACACTCTTATAAAAATTGTATCTAATTATGCAATCCACACGACCAATAAAAATCTTAGACTTATAAATCAATCTCACACTTGTAAAATGAAATTCAACTCATAAAACACACACACTCTACTATATATCTTAAATATGTTTTGTAAGAATCAACTCATCTATCAATATAACACACACTTGCATGAAAAACAACAATAAATTGAATCTCTACTTAAATCTCTGCTTAAATATGTTCACACTTGCTCATTACTTATAAATCACTCATGCTTGAAATATAACTTGCAAACAAATCCTCTCTTTTTACGAAATACAGTTTTATTCTAAGTACAAACTCACCCTATTGCTATCACTACTGTTAAACTCAATTCACGTGTGTCCTAAATCAATAAAATAATTAATGAGACAATCCTTCATATTATTGTTATTCAGTTCAAATTCAATAAAGGAAAACGTTCTAAAGGATGCATTGATTTAATCAGAAGGTAATATTGTGAAATTATACAAAAAATCTACTAAAACAAACAAGAAAACTTATTGATTGAGGGGGGCCTCCATAAGTATGTGGTCAGGAGATTGGATCGAATAATCCACCATGCATTGAAACGAAAAGGATTCCTTTATAACTGGATTAAAAGCATTGTTTTGAAATTTCATTGTCACATAAAAAATCACTGTGTTTGTTTCTTCTACAAGGTATTTTATAAAGCTTATATCATTAAATGTTCAAAGCTCTATGCCTATGATTTCTAACAAAATGCTAAAATTAACTATCAAAAGATATCATCACAAAATTCTCTCACGATTTTCTATTAACAAAGAAAATCTTGAGGCATATATCTCGTTCCTCGCTCGCCTATTATAGCTGACAAAGTTGACTTTATCCTTGACCACGTAACTGGAAGCTTCTTTTATCAATCTGGTTCATGAAGGTAGGAGGGAATCATTGAGTGAATTGATCGCCACCTTTCCATATATCTCTCTCTCCAGTTGGCACATTGGAACCAATCAAAACATGGAATTGGATGCAGAATCAGACATTAGCTGCAGAATCATCCCAATTCGTGTTACTGGGAATAGTGTCCACTAAGACTAGTAGCTATCTTAGAAACAGACAAGTAAAGACTACTTTCGTTTTCCTTTATGAAAATAGATAAGAGTGGAACAAAGGACACCAACATTAGTCTTGCACTTAGTTCCTTACTTGATTCCTCTCCTTCCTAATAGATCTTTTGCCACTTCTTATTTGTCTACCCAACTTCAAAGAGCACCTGTGGAATCAAAGAAGCATACTACTATCGAAGAACAGAGATCTATATTCATAAATAACACAGGACTAGATATGTATTAACCATACAAATGCATATACATTCAAACATACAAGAATATGGAGGAAAACTTGAATAGCTTTATTAATATCAAGAATAGCAAGAGGATTACAACCAATAGTTCTAACCCTACATCATCCTCCAGCAAGAAAGCCCTTCTTCACCTCAAGTAAAGCTTAGATCACCAACACTATGAAGTTTCACCAGAAAACTAGCAGCACTTCTCTACAAGATACAAGATTCCAGCCTCTCGATCTCTGTGATAAGGGATCCACATATAGATGATTGTAGGGGGGTGAGTCATCTTCTAGGGTTTTGATTAGTGTCCTATCTGATAGTTCTTGATTCCACTTGGAGACTGATGATCTCTTACTCATCCCTGGTCGAAAACAAAGAGGCAAGTGTCAAAGGGGAAGTTTCTGGAAGATTCCATGATCTTCCACCTCGCAAATTGTCTCTGCCATTTGTCCATTCTCGCCCATCACACCCTACAGAGGGGCCATTCAGTATGCATCGCACCCTTTACACTGGGAAGGTGATATGCATCGCACCCTCCACACTGGGTATTCAATATGGTCCAGTTTTGACCATTTCTGAGCAGTTTTTAGTGGAGAACTTCTGGGAGATGATGTAATCAACTGACCTTATTCCTTTAGGTAGTGAAGAAACACTTTTAGGGACTTAGGAGCCCTCAGTTTATGGACATTGATGATTGGGGTGTAGTGCCCAAAAATGTCTATAATAGATGCCCCCTAAAGCATGAGGTCATTAATCTTTTGATGTCAGGTGAAATGCTTTACCATTAGGATCCGAAGTTTTTTTGAGCTGGGAGGCAACTTGTAATAAGATACAATACAATAAATTATCTTCACAACATTTTTTATGATCTAGCTGAGGCGGGCATTCCCATGCTCAGCTTTATAAATTCATTTTCATGTACATAGGACAGACAAACGTCTGTGTAGCAGACTGATGATTCGGACTCATCATCCTTTGATTTGGATGATCATCTATTTGGCAATGATGTACATTTGATGTCTTTATATTCCTGAATATATCGCAGCCCAGATGGATGAAACTCGATCCGAGGTCTTCAAAACTCATTCAATCTTCACTCAGAGTACAAGTCGATACCTGTAAAAAGGTTCTGGAGTCGAACATGGAAAGAAATCACCTGATTACCAGCCAATGATGTAAGTTGTTAACAGGCGCGAGAGGAATCACCAATAATGACAATGACCCTCAAGGTACTACAGTACAATTCGCGTGGTGTGAAAAAGGACTTGGAATCGAACACCATGCAAAATCTCTCGGTCGAAGGCCATTAATGTAAACCTGTCGCTGAAAGTGAGAAACTTTCCATTGAGGCATGCAAGCTTCAAAGTACTGAAAGGGTTGTTCCTAGGTCGACTTCTTGGATAATGAGCTGATGTCGACAAGAAGTGACCCGTCATAGGAGGGCCTTAATGAATCCCACATCTACGACACGGAATGAAGCAAATGATTTTGGAGGTGAAAATGATCTAATGATACAGAGTTCAGGGTGGCGGTCATGAAAGAATGGAGCGTAAATGTATTACAACGGGTGAGACACAGGTGAATTCTCTGAATGACTTCTCTTAAACATATCAGCGACACTGATGATGTATTGGTAGTGTTAACCCCAAATATGGATGGTGTGACGAACCAATGGTGATATGACCAGTGAACGGAACAACCCAACCCGACTTGGATGCGGAGAGAAAGTGTCATGTTCAAGAGCGACCTGCTACCAATAAAGTTTTTCAAGTATTCTTCCCAATGTTTCCCCAGGCATTGCTAACCAGTACCTCTTTATTCTTGTCAAGCTTGAGGAGGATAACATGTGCTTGTTCTATAATCTGTCCTTCGGGCGAACTTGTCGCTATATTTTAATGAGCCTAGCGACAGTGAAACTCGTTCTCATCCATTTGGACGAGTTTATTGCTATTCGGTTTTAACAAGTTTAACGACAAAGATAACTCGGTCCTTTTCAATTTTAGAGAGTCTGAAAGGGACGGAAAGGAAACTCCAAAGATTATTTTTCGTCATATAATCTCTTAAGTCCGGAAAAGTGTAAAATAATACGAAAGGGATGAATGTTCGGTAATTTTAACGAGCCGAACAAGACAAGCGCTCGATATTTTTGTGTAATAATCCCTCAAGTCCAAAAAGATTAAAATCTAGAGGAGGGATAGAACTTCCAATGACTTTAACGAGCCAGAGAGGCTAATCGCTCAGCAATCTTTTCATAATTTACGAGTCAGTTGAAAAGAGCTTAAAGGAGACTCATTTTTTGAGGAACGAGTGATGATTTCAGGTAGTAGCTAATTCCAGGTAAGGTTTGGAATTTTCCAATCACGACAGTGTCACAAGGATGACTAATAGAATTACCCTTCACAGATGTTCCTCGAAAGGGTAAACAATCAAATGGAGGTGAATGATTGGCTAAAAGATGGAGTGGAGGTGATGATGAGAACACGACCAAGGCTCAAAAGCTAAAGATAATGCATTCACAATGGTTATTTACCGGAAAATTGGTTCATTTTTTGATGAGCTTAAACTCTAGGGGAAACATTTTCTCATTGCTTATGTTTATTTTTTAACGAGCTTGAATTCCGCATTAAAACTGCTCGTGCCAGTCATATAATAAGGATATCTCATCTAAGATGCCATTTTTTATGGAGCTTGCACCTTTTAAAGCTTTGCCCCGGATCCTTTCTTTATGCAAGCTAGGATTGCTCTTCACTTGCATGCAAAAAGGTTTTCATGCCCCCAGGTATAGCAAAAAATTCCCAGGCTACCATAGGAAAGCTCTCCATCCACGTCGCAGACAAAATGCTTCCTTGGCGATGTCTACTAAAATAGACAAAGGTGAGTGGCGCAGTTGCCTCCACTCACATAACTTTGACGAGGGAATATTATTCCAATCTAACTCCCTTTTCCTGTCAGGACAGGTGTTGGACAAGTCATATATCTTCCATCGAAACCTACTATATACCCAAGGTTTTCCTGCCGAAATAGACCAGGGTGCATGCCCCCTGGGTTCCAGTCATATCCTCCTGAATCACTCGCGCTCAACAGGTGGACGGACTGGAGATCGATGAGACATTCCTTGCATGAAAATACCATTTAGGGATGGCATTTGACTATTTTCTATGTGTGAACCGGGGAATGACAGTTGGTCTATGAGCTTGACCATTTTGCCTTCATATGGGAAACACATTACTCTAAAGAATGAGGAGACGATGGCTCCCATGCAATAAATATAGTCATGCCCAAGGAGTAGATTATAATCGAGGGGTCCTTGGAATACCATCACGTTCATGTTAACGGTTTTCCTTCTCAAAGTAATGGACACATTGGGAAGGATCCCTAACAGTCGACTGGCTCCTTTGTCAAAGCCTATTAGATTTCTCATTTCAGGCAAAAGGGATGGCGAACCAAGCACTTTCTAAGAAGTTGAGGAAATGATACTCACAGAATCCCCTTCATCTATGATGGTACCAGCCATGACCATTTTGTAAGCTTGTACAATGATTCAGAATGTTACACTAGCTAGTACACGGGGTCTGCCTAGTAGATTCCAATCGAAGGAAATGATTATGTTGCTTGGAGGTGGGACTGAATAGACGGCCATATATGACTCTGATGAACTTCCTTCCTATGGTAAAGGAATGGGTAGACTTCCCCCAAGTTCATCGGAGTTTGTGTTTATGAAAATAATTTGAACGGTGTCGTTCTCTTTCTCTTCAGTGATGGTATCATTCGAAGATGAACCTTCTGAAGGTAAGACTGGGTCAACTGCCGCTTCGACCTTTTGACTTTCATCTGGTATGGATTTAGAGGGTTCATTTTCAATGATAGACGTTTTGGCCGGCCACAATGGCGTGCCAGCTGGATTTTCTACCAGTGGTGGACTTGGCAAGAGTTTCTTATATCCAGGAGGGAGCCGTAGCGATGAAGTAGGACGGTCATTCAAAACTCTTTTAGCTTCATCTAGGAAGGGACAATGGTGGATGGTGTGATCGCCTTCACACAATTTACAAGGAAATTTGTGATTCCTTTTCTGTCCAGATACTTCACTTTCACTGGTTGATGGTGTGCTTTCAACATGATCATCAGAGGTTGACGACACTAGATTGCGCAAACGAGGAGACCAGTCCCTTAAGATCCGAGGGATGCAAGGACAATCTTGATGATAGTGGTCTCCTTTGCAAATGACACATGGAGATTTAGGTTTAGATGGTGCGGTGTGAGGATTTTCGCTAGATGATGCATGGTTGCCCTCTTTCGCTTTTGGTTCTTTCTTCTTCTTTTCTTTTTTCTCTTTCTGCTTCTTCTTCTTCTCAGTTACTTGATCTTTAGCTTTACCAGCTTTATCAA
>APFE031638613.1:0-24288 GCA_000404065.3 Pinus taeda | reverse complement strand
TAGCCTATTGTGGTCTCCCAATATATACTCGACGGTACGTGGGAGCACAAGTCCGTACTGGAACTTGTCATCTCAAAGTGGAGGAATCACCCAACCAACAATGAAAACAACAGTTACCAGGTTTTACGACGCCGGAATACATCTCTAGCCTAGACTTCTAGATGTTGTGTGTTAGGTTGCAAAGTGGTTTTAGATTCATTAAATTTATTTTATAGTTGATCTTGTTTAAAAATTTGCCTTTCAGGTTCACCGCGTGATGTGTATAAAATTCCTAAAATGCAGTCTAAGATGATAAACAACTATTTAATCTTCTTTTGGCAATGAAAATCCTAGCTACTAAGGAAAGAAATTTAAGAGTCTTTCAACAAAGAGCACAGAGCACACACTAAATGCACTGTCCTAAATCAAACCAAGTAGCCTAAATGAAAATGCACATGCATGTATTTATTTTCAGCCTTCTTAATGTATAAATGACGATAAGAAAGCTAAGTGCAAATCTGAATTATTTTCAAAGCGACAATACTTAACAAATTTCTTTTCAAAATGAAGTGAAGATAATGGAGACACTTTGTGATTTCTAAATGAAAACTGTTTTTCAACACTTTAAAAACTACTAATTCAAATCATATACAAGAGTAACAGTATAATCGACTATCAATAACAATGGGATTCTCTTCTATAACTGAAAACGACACTTTCAGATTAAGAAATGACAGTTCGACTCACTACTTCTTTGCAAAAGAAAATTGAAAATGGCACACAATACATAAAAACACTTACAGTTCTTTGCACAATAGAGGCAGAATGATGGAAGAGAAGGAGGTTTTCACAGAGATATACTGACCACAGACAGCAAAACTCCTGAATAGAACTAAAAATAGTGAAGAAAAAACCAAAGTCTGAAGGTAAAGTTAACCTTCCCTGACCATCGCACCTATCACACAAGGAATCCAGTATGCGGCGCACCTACTGCACACGGGAAGTGCAATGCATACAGACTACCTTGAAGGGAGGGTGTGATGGTACCAGTGCAAGACTTTTAACCAATTTTTGCTCACAATTTACAGTTAGTTCAGGGATTTAGGCTGAGTAATTGATGTTCAGTAAATGTAAATCAGAGGGGTTGATCTAAGGAGGTTACTAGAGCCACCATTTAGGGCAATTAGAATGTTTGCAGATCGATTGTTCAATTTATAAACAAAACCCGAGGACAGATTGAAGCAGCATTGATCTACTTTGCATTTGTATAACAAATGTAGTTCGAAGGCTAGTTGGCTTGACTTCAGGCTCCGTCTTGTAAGTTTATAAAACAAACAAAGATAGACTAACAAACAATCTATTCAATCCCCAGTCGAGTCGCCATTTTGTTATCGGGAATAGTGTCCACTCGAAGCTGCTATTCCCACTAAGACGGGTAGCTATCTTAGAAACAAACAAGTAAAGACTACTTTCTTTTTCCTTTATGAAAATAGATAAGAGTGGAACAAAGGACACCAACCCTAGTCTTGTGCTTGGTTCCTTACTTGATTCCTCTCCTTCCTGATAGATCTTTTGCCGCTTCTTCTTCATCTGCCTAGCTTCAAAGAGCACCTATGGAATCAAAGCAGCATACTACTATAAAAGAATAGAGATCTATATTCATAAATAACATAGTACCAGATATGTATTAACCATACAAATGCATATACATTAAAATATACAAAAATATGGAGGAAAATTTGAATAGCTTTATTAATATCAAGAATAGCAAGAGGATCACAACCAATAGCTCTGACCCAGCATCATCCTCCAACAAGAAAGCCCTTCTTCACCTCAAGTAAAGCTTAGATCACCCAACACTATGAAGTTTCACCAGAAAACCAACAACACTTCTCTACAAGATACAAGATTCTAGACTCTGGATCTCTATGATGAGGGATCCATATATAGATGATTGTAGAGGGTGAGTCATCTTTTGGGGTTTTGATTAGTGTCCTCTCTCTGATAGTTCTTGATTCCACTTGGAGACTGATGATCTCTTACTCATCCCTGGTCGAAAATAGAGAGGTAAGTGTCAGAGGGGAAATTTCTGGAAGATTCCATGATCTTCCACCTCGCAAACTGTCTTTTCCATTTGTACATTCTCTCCCATCGCACCCTACAGAGGGGCCATTCAGTATGCATCATACCCTTTACACTGGGAAGGTGATATGCATCGCACCCTCTGCACTGGGTATTCAGTATGGTCCAGTTTTGACCATTTCTGAGCAATTTTTAGTGGAGAACTTCTAGGAGATGATGTAATCAGCTGACCTTGTTCCTTTAGGTAGTGAAGCAACACATTTAGGGACTTATGAGCTCTCAGTTTATGGACATTTATGATTAGGGTGTAGTGCCCATTAATGTCTATAACAATTTGGTAGCTACAAAAATATTAGACTAATAAGAAAGAATATTATCAACTTATGAAAT
Source organism: Pinus taeda (assembly GCA_000404065.3). NCBI lineage: Eukaryota > Viridiplantae > Streptophyta > Pinopsida > Pinales > Pinaceae > Pinus > Pinus taeda. Next base: position 21,837 of record APFE031638613.1, on the reverse strand, counting down.
ACAAGACAATTATATACCAACCATGCCATAAATCTTGTGATTTTATGTCCATTGAGTGATTATGTGTTACACAAACAATTGTCACCATGACTTTCTACAGTTTGTGTGACTCCATCACCACTCATACATACCTCCTTTGCAAGTCTTAAGCCTCAACTCTTCATATCAAGCCTTGAAAATGGGAGAAAGACCTTAAAAATATCTTAAATCCTAGTTTCACACTTTCTCCTAACATTGCCTGCGCTATCGCACCCAATGGTCATGTCCCCTGCGAACTTGACTGCTAGTTAAGTGATGGGTGAGAACCCTTGTAAAAGTTAAAAAGGCGTGAGTTTGCTCTTAAAAACTCACCTTGGGTCACTTATGGATGCTTCTAGAAGGAATATTACGCTGGAAAGTCCGCTCCACCTTGGTTCACCCATTCCATAACTAAGGGAGCTAACTCCATGATATGAGGTGCTTATCCCATTGAAGGAGGAATTTATCCCTTCAATGGTGGACCTGCAACTTCCTCCATTTGCACTATAAATTCAGGCATTGGGCTGGTTGTAGGGGAGGTTGAAAGCTGAAGATTCTTGAGGGTAAATGCTACTGGAAATTAGACTTCCTTTTTGAGCTTGTGAGAGGAGAGATACATACCTTTCATGTCATTTGGGAAGTGAGTGAGGCTTGTCAAAGTAGAGGAGATTATTGCTGGACCCTGGAAAGAGCTTGTGCAACATCAAGGCAAAGGTTGTAAGGTTCTTTTATTCATAAAGTTAATACAATCAAGTTTGTTTTTCTCAATGAACTGTCTCTAATGGTTTATTTTATGAGCTCCTTGATCTTCATAATGAACATGTTTTATTATATTATCTATGTAGGTTTTCTTTGATGTGTGTTTGCTTGTGTATGCATGTTATTAAAAGGGAACTGCTTGAAGCTGTTAAAACAAAGATGCGACAAACAAGAATTGGACCGAGGTAGGGTCTATTACACCTCTTAGTTTTCATTTATGAATTGAAACATGTTTAGAGAAAAGTAGATTTGTTTGTGCTGCTTATTGCTAGATATCATTCGATACTAGGGAGATTGGTCTTGTCCGCAAGAACGATTTATCCGGCCAACATTATGATCGTCAAAGAATAATAAAATAAGTGAAAAAGGGTGTCAAAAAGAAGCAACTATGAGGCTCAACACCCACCATACAACAGTTGATGATCCCTAGGCCTAATCAAGAATCCACCGTCTAGGATTTGTTGTATATATTACCATTCACTAACCAAGGATTCTTAGGACTGATTGAGGGCACCCACCTCTAGGATTTACCATATATCCTACCATTCATTGGTTTATGATTCCTAGGCTCACCAAGGTAACAAAAAAATGATCTTTACCGCAACCCACAGTTTGGTTCATGGGTTACTAGGCCAAGGATTTACCACAATCCACAGCCTGATTTAGGGATCACTAGGCCATGTGTTCTTTATTTTAGAGACCATCTCACTCAATTTAAAATCCATTCGGAAATCCATCTCAACCAAAACATTAGAACCCCAGGCTATCCAAAAATGGAAAGGCAAGGCCGAAAAACACTATCACACTAAGGAAAACCCATGCTAATGAAAGCAAGAGAACCAAGAACAAACATGCGCAATCATGCATGCCAAAACTATCAAGGAAATGACACATGCAAATATATACCTGCAAATAATCCCACTGTAGTTTCTTGATCCTGCAACCTTGCTTGATCTTTTCTCTCCTTTTCCTCCTTTACTCTTCCTTTGCCTTTCTTGATCTAATGCTAGAGTGCTCCAAGAATTCTCTAATGACCAAGAGTGAGAGAGAGAGAGCTCCAAAACTGAACTGGAAAAAGGTTACAAGCTAATCCTCAGAAGCCTTTTTATTAATGAGGCTTATATTTTCTTCATTTTCCATTATTTTTCCTTCATTTTCTTCCTCACATTCAACCTGTGACCTTTCACCTTCCTTTTCTCCTAATTTCCATTATCTTCATAAATAAAATGCCAATTTATGCCTCATGTCTTTCCAAAGCCTTTGCCATTTCCTTTGCAAATTTCCTTAGCCATAATAAACCAAATGAACATCGACACTAGGATGTTTTTCAGAACATTCAGCTTGGAAAAAGTTTCCCATAAATGTGGTTATTATTTTTCCTTTATTAACTTTTATTCACATGGAATTTTGACCAGGTCTATTACAAAACCCTCCCCCTTGAGGGAACACCATCCTCGATGTTCAATGACACCTACAACCAACAAGACTATTGAAAGCAAAACATACTTCCCATGGAGATTTATAACTTTTCTCATTGGAGTATTTACAATGATCAACCTATTGAGAAACAACGAACATGAAAACATAACAACATGAAAACCATAATGCCATGAAACCCATAATTTTTATTGGAGCTTTATAACACAACTCATGGTTGTATTTACATCCATATACATATGTATATATACCAAAACATCACACCCCAAAACTTATTCCAAAAAAATTCACTCAACCAGCAAATAGAGAAGGATACATAGCCCACATCTGATCTACCATCTCCCATGTAGCTTCATCAAGCCCAAAGTGCTTCCACTACACTTTAACCTTCTTGATTGCTCGGTTCCGGAGCTTTAGCATCTTTCTCTGCAATATACACTGAGGTTCCATATCAAATTCTCCATCTGGCACCACCAACAATACAGACCAATCAATCAAATGATCAACGACTTCAAAATAAGCTTCTTCAAGGGGGAAACCTCCTTTACATTACACAAATGAACAATTCTTAGATGATACAAATGATAAAACCTCCTTGCTATATATAGGAGTATAAGGGGTCACAATATAATCAGAGCCGACATAACGATAATAATGTAAGGTCACAACAATAACAATAATGGGCTTCTATGGGGCACAGTAATAACAATATGGGGACTACATGGGCAGAACAATACAATAAGGGGGGTGCACTAATAATAATAAGGGGCTACACAAGTAGTATAGGGACCTTTTGTACTATGTAACAACCCCCACATTTATATGAATAATAGTTGATATTTGACATATAAATGGGGACCCTTTTTAAATTTTTTAGTCTTTGAAAAATAAATCCTAACTCTAAGAAATTGTCTTGAAATCTCTTAGAAAACAACCCAAGTTTAGGATCTTTATTGCAAATCGCATTTCACATTATATGCAGGAAACGCTATGTTACAATGTTTAAAAGTTGTGATGCACGAATAAAGCACCAAGCGTGGGAAGTTACTGTGTTTTAATATAATAATGAACGGTTTGAAAAGGTAATTAATGTTTATTAGCCTGAGGAGAACTCATGGTATTTCAAGTTATGGCTAGTTAATGTTGAATATCTCACTCGAAATCCTCCCACACTTCAAAGTCATTTCAGAGAGCTTTCAACCTTAATTTCCCTATCTCGTCTACACTGATATATCTCTTCCATTTCAGGCAAGCTTCAAAAGACATGTCATTGTAGAAGGTGATGAAAAAGCAGAAAAATTAGAGCATTACAGAGTTTGAGCTATCAGAAATGTCTCCTATATTCTCTGATACATTCTACAACACTGATGGGGGAGCAATAGCATGGGAAGTCATATACAACAGGCTTGAGAATGAGCGTCCCAAAATTACTGTCATAAAGGCAACGAATGATTCAATAAAAGCTTTAGGAGTCCAATTCAAAGATGTTACCTATTATTTCATTCACATGATAGGAGCAAGAGTGAAAATACTCCCATATACCGATATGATTAGGTGGGTGGTGGAAAATCTCACTATTGAAGACAGGGAATTTAGGAACTCAAGGATGGAGCTCATGGGGTCATTCAAAGTTGAAGACCTAAAGAAAATGTACCATTACCTGACCCTCAGGACATATATGATAGCTCATACCTCACCAACTTGGCAAAGAAAAATGAAGAACCTTTCAAGATGATCCAAGGCTAGAGGGTATTGGAGAACAAGTTCAAATTTGACAAAAAAGGTATGTATCCTGTAGTCTCTTTAGAAAACCCCTACAACTATGCAACTGCTATATTATGTAGGCTATATGGATTATCTAACAATGCTAAGTTTTCCATATAAATGATTCCTTTGATTGATGCCTGTGTCAATTCCCACATTATGAATTGAGCCACTATCCTATCTGATAACCTAGCCACTACCATCTCTGAGTATTGTCAGAAGAGATCCTCCTCTGTAGAGAACCTTCCTCCATTCTATTTCAGTGCCTACATCATGGATGTCATCTGTTTTTTCACTAAATTCTTCAATCATGGGTTGGAAATGGACCTTGCAGGACCCCTACCCTATCCATCTCAGCCATAAATAGATTTGGGAATCCCATTATGTACCCCATTTTTATAAAATATGCCATGTTGTTATTTTTCCGTTACATCAATTAATTTTTAATAATAAAGCCCCCAAGTTTTCCAAAGAAGCCGCTACAGACCTTCTTGTAGTGGGAAAGTATTTTGTTGAAGAATGGTTTACATACATCAATGTTTTTGGTAGTCTAGCAGACCCACATGTCCTCCCTTTGTATGTCTCTAATAAATTATTAGCAAGAGAAATAGCCCACGAGAATGTGGGGAAAGGCTTGACCAAGACCCTAAAAAGTAAAAAAACGTTATTGTGGCCATATTTTCGCATTCGGTGCAGTTCCTTTTCATTAGAAAATTTTAACCATGCAACCAAGGAGTCAATAAGCCTAGAGAGCCTCAAGCTCCATACTTTGCCGAAAAGGCAATTTGATCCAGACAAAATAGCACATAACATTACTATTGCAGTAAAGATCAAGCCTTTTAACCATGAGGCTAATAATTCTCGAGACCTTTTACAGTCAGCTGAATCCTTCAAACAAGAATTCGAGTGGGAAAAGGAAAATTTGAGTCCTAAATATTTTGAAAGCTTTCAGGAGTTCAGAAACAAAAGGCTCAAAATAATTCTGCTGCATTTGTTAAAAATCGAGGACAAGCCTACACCTAGTGTGAATGTAAACAACGAGGGACCTAATTATCACATAGAGTCTCAAGTGGACACAGGGAAAGCACTATATACATGGAGGGCCCAAGACACTGAGAATACAACATAATCTAGCAAGAGGTCAACCGAAAAGTAGGGTACGAGCGACCCGACTAAAGATACTGGTTCTGAGATCAAAAGCAGCAGTTTGGAGCAGGAGTGGGACCAATTGAATAAAAGGCTACAAGGCACTCCTAAGACAACATATGTTTAGGAAAATGCATAATATCACACTCCTCTACATACCTAGAAAATTACAGATTCTGAGCCAATCGATGAGCAAGGAACAACTTCGCAGCAGGCAGAAATCATTCATGCTTTTCCCACATCAGAAATTTTCCTAAAGGTGACTGAAATTCATCCTTTAGATGTGTTCTACAACCCACTTCACAAGGTTGTAGTAAGGAGACAAAGGAAAAGAATGAGGATAAAGACACCCAAGATCCCACCTGGGAATGAGTGGATGGGCATAGTCTGGAAGGATATTCCTTCCAATCTAGCTGAAAACTTGACTAGACTGTCACAGTTTACAGGGGCATATGCAAATGCCACCATGGATAAATCTATCGAGATATATATTTTGTTAAGGGAAAATGATGACAAGATAGCACAACTCGAGTAACAGCTGCAAGTTGAAAAATAAAATGTGAACCAGCAAGCTCCTGAACAAATCACTCAATTACAGTAGAATATGGAAGTGTTAAAGATAAGCCATGAAGCAGACATTTCTCTGAAGAACATGCAAGTTCCATTAGGGGAATTTTGAGATCTAAATGGGCCTCCTAAGGAAATTATAAAATAATATTTGATTACATCATCAAATATTTGAGGGAAAAAAAGAAAAACCTATTTTTTTCAACTCTTATTTTCAACTTATCTCCCTATGGGTTTACTCAAATTTCGAGCAGAAACTCTCGTTGGATGAAAAATTTGATTCCTCATCCAAGGAGTACCTATGTTGCATACATTTGATAGACCCTGCTACATGAAAAATGAAAAATACATGAAAAATGGGGATGATTCGCCATTTTTGGAGTAAAAAAGTGAAAATATTAAAAACTAATAAAATAATAAAACTACTTTTTCAACTTGTATTTTTAACTTATCTCCCTAAGGATTTACTCAAATTTTGAGCGGGAGTACTCATTGGATGCAAAATTTGATTCCTCATCCAAGGAGTACCTATGTTGCATACATTTGATAGACCCTGCTACACGAAAAATGAAAAATACATGAAAAACGTGATTGCAATCACGTTTTTTCATTTATTTCTCATTTTTCATGTAATAGGGTCCAACAAAAGTATGCAACATGGGTACTCCTTGGATGAAGAATTAAATTTTGCATCCAATGAGTACTCCCGCTCAAAATTTGAGTAAATCCTTAGGGAGATAAGTTAAAAATACAAGTTGAAAAAGTAGTTTTTATTATTTTATTAGTTTTTAATATTTTCACTTTTTTACTCCAAAAATGGTGAATCATCCCCATGGTTGACATCATCATCTTGAATCCTATTGGTTCTTATAAAGTTTATTTTGGTTGTATATTTTTCTTAGGAGGCCCATTTTAGACCTCAAAATTCCCCTAATGAAGAATTGCAAGAGGCCATGGCAAAACATGAAGATGTCCCTACTATCGAGGAATTCATCAAAGAGGCACTAGAGCTAAATTCCCTCCTACTAAAACAGTAAGAACAATTTTGCCAAAAGATGTCACATATCACACCTTATCTGATCACCAATGACTAGCTAATGGATAAGGAAATTGACCAAAGAATTGAATTTACTGACCTAAACACAAAAATATCAAAATTCATTGAGTGGCAAGAAACATAAGAGGGGAGGAGGGCTTATCTGCCCGAGCTCGAGGAGACACATAAGAAAATTCTAGGATAAAACAAGATGAATTAGTAGTGGCAAGAGAAGTCGGGGTGTCGAATAACATAGTAAAAGCGGTAAACCAGACTTTGAATGCCACCAACCTGATGAAAGAAGGAAACCTGAAGCAGCCAAATCATGACCCTCAACTACTCACTCCATTCAACTCAGTGGATGTTGCCACCTCTCACAGATGTTATTTTCACAAGACAGGTCAGAACATAGTTTTGGGCACCTCCTTAAGTCAAACCAATGGCCGATAAATGTGATTTAAAAGAGAAGCTAGAAAACAACAAGTCATCATCATAACTTTTGCTCATCAAGTCATTTTTATTTTTAGAGTTAGTTAACTAGTTAGGAGGAAGGTTGTTTGAAACCTCCTCAATTTTTGTATAATATATTTTTGAACATTAGTTAGAATATTATTTCTATCCTTCTATTGTGGCCACCAACAAACCCCCTCCTTCTTTAGTATTACCAATAAAGAAGTGGGGACCCTTAGTAAAAAATTCAATTTTTTTTTTGTATTATACTCCTTAAAAATACATCACATCGCGAGAAGAGAGTAGAACAATTCTTTATGAGCACAATAAAAACTGCGAAAAAGCAACGCGAAATTCATCGCATCGCACACATTAAGAAGCACCCATAAATGAAGATCTTAAGAAATCTCCGATGGCCGATATGCGACATCGCATGTCACAACATCGCATAAACAACACACAATGATTTAATACGATCTGTGATCTTGCGATAAACGTGATGCTATGATGCTACAATCTGCGATCTGTGATATCACAATCTTGACAAAATGCGATAACGCGATAATGTAATGCAAGTTGCAGAAATCACCCATCGCAAATTTTCCTCGGCTCAACATTCAAGAAAAGCTATCAGTAAACCAAAAAATTGGATGCGCACCTTAAAGGAAATTAATGAATGTACGCCAAAGTGTTAATGAAGGACAGTTTTGTGTTTTTCGAAGAGTTAGTTCACAATGGGTGGCATTATTTTATACGTTCGTAGAGCTCAGAGCTTTCGCATAAATATTTATTGTCATTACTCTTTTTCTTTGCGTGAACTGAAGGAATGAAAAACAGGAAACATCTAAAGAAAAAGGGAAAGCGTCAATGCTCGGAGATAGAGAAGAGATGCCCTCATAAACGAATACCGCATGCAATGGAACCACAGATTCCAGAGCATTTCTGAATAGATGCTGACATTAGTAGCCGACTCAACACTCAGGGTCAAAAGCTCACGAAAGCAGCATGTTTACAAAAAATCCTGAAGCGTATACCCGATAAAGGAAAAGCGCTAAAGGCGAAAAACGCACGAGAAAGGCCTGGATCAAAGAACGCAGGCAGTTTTCGATGCGCTAAGAAAATTGTTCAGAAAGCAAGGTCCCTAACTTGCTTAGTCATTCGCAAGTTCGGAAATCAAGATAGCAAAGGCGGAAGAAATTTGAGGGAAATTTTGTTCATTACCAAGTATATACGTAGTTAATTCACCCAGCCAAAGGATGATTCCCAAAAATATCTTCTAATTTACTAAAAAATGGTGCAAGTGCTTGCCATTTCTGTTTGCTTAACTCAAACAAAAGCGGGAGGCAACCAGCCGACTCTTCCCAGGAAAATGTTGAATGCTTGCAACATTAAGGAGCAAAAGCAGAAATAGTTAGGAATTAGATTCAATTTATTAGAAATAAGTTTGCTTAGAAAAAGGGCGGTCATTTAAACCGTATCCTAAATTTATGTAATTAAGTTATTTAGTTAGCAGTATTTAAACCCTTCTCATGCATTTAGAGAAGGGGTCTAGAAATTTGTCAAAAACTGGTCCTCAGAACATGCAACTTTTGCACCCTCAGAGGAGGTTTTGATGAATGAACGGATCAAGATTTATTGATGTTTGCATTTGATATCTGCTACTGATGTTGCACTTCTGTACTCTTAGTAGATATTAGAACAAGAAGAGATAAATCATTGTTGCTTGAAGCTTATGAGTAGCACCAGTCATAAATGGTACTCTTATCTGATGACCATTTCTGCTTATATTCCTAAAGCAATATACAGTTTTTAGTTGTTTATATGTTATTACATGAACGTTTTTGTTACCATTTGGCACTTTTGTATGGTGGAGCCATTTATTTATGTTTAATATGTGAATAAATTATTATGCGTTATGTTGTTCACAACTGTTTTGCCTAACATTTTATGAAAAGTGGTTCATCTTAATTGATTTCCATTCTTATAATCGTTGAATGATCTTTATTACCAGTTATTATTTGAAATCTCTTTAGATCACATAATAGAAGAATTACATCTCGGGTTAGCATAGATTAGATGTGTTGTTTTCATTAGATTACAATAGCATAGAGTTAGATTAAAGTAGTTCAGATAGGAACTTTTAGGTTAGCAACATCCAATTCTGCACACACACACACCCTTAGATTGGGAAACTGGTCCCATTATCCCCAGTTGGACCCGTTATACCAAACGGATAAGGAGCTGCCAACCAAGGTCCGGACCGGGCGGGTATCCCCCTTATTGTCGACCTGATTTTCGGGGCTTCAACATATTTGGCGCTAGAAGGAGGGCCTGAACTATGAATGGCACCTAAATCAAAATCTAAATACCAATCTGAGAGTAAATCGCCCTCATCATCTCCCCCGACTTCCCCAGTACGTTTAAATCCAGAGTCAGAAATCGCTCGAGTATCAATCGCTGCTACACACCCTAATATTTCAAACCAATCTACCATTGAACCTCCTAAAATTGAATCTCTGATTCACAAACTTCAGGGATTTTTTGTTTCTCCTCAGAGGTCTGATAAATCTCAAAATAGTGTGACTTCGCAGTACAATCCTGCTCAACCCCTAACCAAGTTAAAGAGTGAAAAATTTCGCATTCAGCCAACTGAGTTGCCTCTTCCCACCAGGAAAAGAGTGAGGAAATTATCACAAGAGTCTGACAGTGAGACTCTTTCGTCTACATCATCCATTTCAACTACCCCACCGTGAATTCAACCACCCACATCTCCATCCCAAACCATCATCCATCCGTCTACCAAAACTCTCACAACCCCTCTTCAATCATCTACGATCATAGTATTCTCATCTTCCCAGCCACAGGGATCATATTTTTCACTTTCCTCTACTAGCAGCTCAACGATGGTCCAGTCTCCATGGAACAACCCTGGAGCAGTTTTAATGCCCGCGCCCTTGAGTCCAATACCAGCACATCCTGAGAAATGGCTGCCCAAATTCAATCCAGAAGCAGGCATGCTAGCAGAAGAACACACAAACAATTTCATGCTTTCTATCAATCTCAATGGAGTTACTAATGAAGACGTTGTTCGGCTTTTTCCCTATACACTGCAAGGGACAGCCGGTTCATGGTACTTTTCACTACCCTCCGAGTCTATCACAAGTTGGGATATCTTCCATAATCAATTCCTTACCAAGTTTGGTGATGACTAATCAACGACAACGTTAATCAATGACCTATCCAATCTTAAAGCCGAAGCTAAAAAGCCTATCAAAGATTTCAATTTACAGTTCAATAAAATTCTCAACAAAATTCCCACTTCTTCCCAACCCAGCGAAGAAGTACGATGTGAATGGTATATTACTGCTTTACCATCAAACACAACAATCTTCGTGGATAGAGCAAATAAAACAACCTTAGTTGAAAACATGACAGAGGCGATAATAGTAGAGAAACACGTAATAGCCCTGGAAAAGAGATTCGCGATGGAGGAACGCAAATCTAAAAAAGTCACCTTCAAAGAAAACTCGAAAAAGAAACAAGCAAAAGACCCTTTCGATTTTGAAGGATTGCAGAAAGTTTTAAAGACCATGTCTAATGAGATGGTTGACATAAAAAGACAAGTAGAAGAAACTTCTTCAAAAAAGCCCTACAGAGCTTTTAAAAGAGGTCCTTCAATGGATGCAAAACCACCCAATGCCATTTCAAATGCTGAATCTGAGTGAGAGGAAGAAGAAGAAAGTGCCACTGAAGGGTAGACTGATGATGAAGAAGTTGTAGAATTACAAGGAATGTGGGATTTCATCCTCCCACAAGAAGAATATCAAGAAGTATTTCCAGTTAGAAAACGAAGCAAAAATCAGCTTGATCCTCCCCAAACTACCTCTAAGTAGAAGAGCGCAAGTCCTGCAACAAAAGATAAAGTCGCAACAAAGAAAACGACTACTAAAGCGACTCAATCTATCCCAGTCCAAGCAGATCAAACAACTCCATCAAAAACACTGATAGTGTCGGATGAAATGGAGTACAATATTATTGATGACATGAAAAAGACTAGGGCTAATATTACCCTCTACGAATTGAGCAAATTGAAACATCAATAGAAGATAATGATGAAAGAAATACATGCCATGCGTATTGCATCTTTGCCTACCACTGTACTCTCTCAAGCTTCCCACAACATGGGAGGACCTCCAACTAACGCGATCAATAAGATTGATCCAAACGACATCACCTTGATTGGAGGAAGATCAAGATCTCACACTCCCCCGTTTCTTCTCACTTATGAAATTTTCAACAAAAATGTGCACAATTGTTTGGTAGATTCCGATGCTTCATCGAATATTTTACCCAGATCAATATGTGCCAAGTTAAATGTTCAACCACAAAAATCCGCAGTGTGCATAGTTCAACTTGATCAATCTCAAGTCGAAGTGATTGGTGAACTTAATCAAGTAACCATAAGATTGTCATCCAACCCGAAGATATGTCAGGTTATTGACATTCTAGTGGCTGATATCCCAGAATTCTATGGCCTAATTCTTAGCAGAGATTGGTCTGAAAGACTCCATGGATACTTCGCAACCGACTGGTCGAACATGTGGTTACCCTACAACGGTAAACCAAATCAAATAAAGGTTGAACGAGAGTTACACCAGAAGTACATAGTAACGGAATTAGAGGGAGAAAATGAAACAATAGCGTATAACAGCAGTATCATAGGCAATTACTCGGTAGATTCTTTTCTCGGCAATTTCAATGCTCACACATCACCCTACTTAGAAAATTCAGTTTTATCTCAAGTTGAAATTTTTTCCCAAACTGATAGTTCAAAGTTTGTTAATTTTTTAGATAAACCTGTAAATACATCTTTGTTTTGGAAATTATATTTTGATGGCTCTAAATCTAAGGAAGGAGCAGGAGAAGGATGCGTTCTGATTAGTCCAGAAGGAAATAAGACCATGCTTACATGCAGACTCGAATTCGATTGCACAAAAAATACAGCAGAATACGAGGCCTTGGTGCAAGGCCTGTACAAAGCAATCGGGTTGAACGTCAAGTATCTTCAAGTCTTCGGAGACTCTGAGATTGTCGTCAAACAGGTACGTAACACTATACATTGCTTATCAGGTCATTTAAAACACTATCAATCTTTAGTACAAGATCTGACTGAGCATTTCATAGCATTAAATGTTTCTTCAATCCCGAGACTCCAAAACGCAAGCACAGACCTTTTGGCTAACGTAGCCTCTATGCTTATTCTCTCCGAAGATTTTAGTCCAGATAGATTCTCAATAGAATTAATCTTTAGACCGTCCATCCCTGACAACATTACAAATTGGATAGTATTCAATGACGATCCTGATATTGTAAATTTCCTCACTTCTGAAGGATCCTACTCCAATCAAATAATTGATGAAGACCATCACGATCGACAAATACAACAAAATAGCATTGATAATGCTATACCTAAATCGGTGGTTAAGTTAGAAGACTTATACGATTTGAAAAATCGGTTTAAAAGTTCTACCAATTCAAGGCTCTACAGTCCAACTTTGAACTACGAATTAGTAAACCTAGGAACTGATGATAAACCACAAAACGTTAACCTAGGCCTCGGCCTAGTCCCTGAAGAAAAACTAGCGTATATTCGTCTTTTGAGACAATATAAAAATGTTTTTTCCTAGAATTATGATGAACTGAAGACATACGACACTTCTATCATTCATCATACTATTCCTATGATCAATAACGAAAAACCTGTCCAACAGAAACTGAGAAAGATCCACCCCAATTTAGAAAATCAGATAAAAACTAAGCTAAATAAGTTATTAAAAGCCAGAATAATTTTCCCCATCAGACATTCCAAATGGGTCTCCAATATGGTACCCGTTAGAAAGAATAACGGAGATATTAGAATCTGTATCGATTTTCGGAATCTTAACAAAGCCTGTCAAAAAGACAATTTTCCTCTTCCACCTATGGAACAAATACTACAGGCAGTAGCAGGCTCAGAACTGGTGACTTTCTTGGATGGATTTTCAGGATATAATCAAGTGCTGGTACATCCCGATGATTAGTTGAAAACCACATTTAGAACTAAATGGGGCACATATGCATATCGGAATATGCCATTTGGCTTGATTAATGCTGGCACTACATTTCAGAGAGCCATGGGAATCGCATTCAAGGGTTTAGTCAATAAGTCTGTAGTAATTTATTTGGATGATATGACAGTGTACTCCAAGAAGCGAAGCGACCATCTCAAAGACTTAAAACAAATCTTTCAACGATGTTTAAGGTATGGAATTTCACTTAACCCAAAGAAATCTTTTTTCGCATTAAGTGAAGGAAAACTTCTAGGATTCGTAATGTCAAAATCTAGTATTCACATTGATCCTGAAAGAATCAAAGAAATTTCTGAAATATCCCTACCTCATAATAAAAAGGCCATGCAATCTTTCCTTGGTCAAATCAATTTTGTAAAGAGATTTGTCCCAGAATTTTCACGAATTGTGTCTCCTTTGCAAAACATGATTAAAAAGAATTCAAATTTTAAATGGGGTCAAGACGAACATGAAGCATTCAACCTGATCAAACAAGCTATTATTAATGCTCCATCTTTAACAACCCCGAATTTTTCAGAATCTTTTATTTTATACACATTTGCCTCAGAGAAATCATATGTCGCGATTCTAACTCAAGTAAATCAAGAAAAAGCGGAAGCCCCAATTGCGTTTTTTAGCTCAAATTTACAAGGTGCTGAACTCAATTATTCACACGTGGAGAAACAGGGCTATGCTGTTTTCAAAGCAATCAAATATTTCAGACCTTTCTTACCTAAAACTCATACTAAGATCATAGTACCATTTCCAGCGATAAGAAATCTTCTAGTACAGAAGGATGTGGGTGAGAAAAGCGCCAATTGGATCGCTGCTTTACAAGAATACAACCTTGAAATCAAACCAGCAAACATTGTAAGAGGTCAAGGCTTCTGCAAAATGTTGGCTAGAGCATCGCAAATTTCTGAAATTTCATCTGAAGAGGCACAAATGTGTGAGGTAAGCCTAAACAATGTAAAACCATTGTATGCTGACATCATTTATTATCTTAAGAACGGGTATGCTCCATCACACCTGGATCACACTAAGAAAAGAGCTTTGAGATTGAAAGCTAAACAATATCAACTCATAAATGATATTCTTTTTAGAAAGAATTATGATTCTGTTCTTCTTAGATGTCTTGAAAAAACTGAAGCTGAAAAAGTTTTGCAGGAACTCCACGATGGACCAGCAGGCGAACACTATGGTGGAGACGCTACTGCACATAAAATCTTACGTGCAGGATATTACTGGCCTACATTGTTCAAAGACTCACACAGTTACATAAGGAAATGTCAAGTCTGCCAAACTACTGTTGGAAGACAAAAGAAACCGTCCCTGCCACTACAGTCGGTAAACATCAAGCAACCGTTCACTCAGTGGGGCTTGGACATAATAGGTGAGATCGTTCCTCACTCTTCTAAGCAGCATAGATACATCCTCACAGCAATAGATTATTTTACTAAATGGGTAGAAGTAGCTCCTCTCAAGACAGCGAATTCTGAAAATATTATTGAATTCATAGATCAATTTATAATCACTAGGTTTGGATTGCCATCGGCTTTAATGTTTGATAATGCATCATACTTTTCTGGAAATGCAATGACTGAATTTGCACTTAAAAGAGGGTTCAAACTAAAATATTCGGCCAATTACTATCTGCGAGGTAATGGGTTCGCTGAGTCGACAAATAAAAACCTAATCAGGATTATTAAAAGAACAGTTGACCAGAACCAAAAGAATTGGCATAAAGCTTTGGTAAATGCTTTATGGGTAGATAGAATAACGAAAAAAGCTTCGATCGGAACTTCTCCCTTTAATTTAGTTTAAGGGAAAGAAGTGATTCTTCCAACTCACTTAGTCATTCCCTCCTTGTCTTTAATACAATACATTGATGAAGTACTTACTTCCTCCATACAACTAAGACAGATGGAAATGATTAAATTAGAAGAACAATGAGAACAAGCTAAGAAAACCCATGCTCATCATCAAGCGCTAGTAAAATCCTCTTTTGATTCAAGCATAATGACCAGAAAAATTTTTCAAATGGGAGATTTAGTTTTAAAATGGGATAAGGAACATGAAGAAAAAGGAAAACATACGAAATTTCAAAAGATGTGGCTTGGTCCTTTTCAGATTGTTGAAGTCATAGGTCCATCAACGTTTGTCTTACAGGATTTAAGTCAGGTAGAAGGGATCAATTGCCTGTAGGCAAATCTTAAAATATAATTTTCCATAGAAGATTATTCTTCTATTTTGTAGAATAGTTTTTCTTTTCTTTTTTATAAATAAAAATAGTTGTAAATGGTTACTATAGGTATTCACGGAAAAGAAACCAATTCTCTTTAAGATTTTGAGCTTTCCGCTTGTATAAATGGAATTTGTTTTTTTTATCTGATCTTTATTATTGACAGATATAGTTAAAAAACTTTAGCCTAGATATGATACTAGTTTCAACTTCAAAAAAAATTTTGACGAAAGCAACCTTTAGCAAAGAAATTGTTTTATATCAGCAATGAAAGGTATCAATAACGAAATAAAGATTCTCTGTAAAACAGCTGTTTTCAAACTCTATTATTGTCGTCCAGAGCTTTCTTAAGGAAAACAATGACTTCCTCCCTGATTAAAGAAAAATCACAGCATTCAGAGGAACAATCCAAGAAACACTATATCTTAAAGAATAAGAAGTCTCATCACGAGCCGGCTTATCATGATCACAGATATTATAACTTGTTGACTTTGCCAATACTGTCCATCAAAACAGGGCAATGACTCAAGATTGTTAAAATCAAAAGACAAGGGGTCTCATCACGAGCCAGCTTGTTCAGCAAGAGTATAAATCAAGTGAATGACTGTGTCATAATTTGGCTACCAAACCAAGACATTTTTCTTTAAGAATAAAAAAGAAAATCAAAGAAAAAGTGTCAAAATGGGTTTTTCTTTGAAAGTCGTAGATCACCTTAACCAGGATAAAGGATCATTGCTGGGTAACAGGTAACCCTGTCGAGGCTATGGACGACTGCTGGCAGCAGAGGCTCTACCTACGACAAACGAGCATATTTTAAAAACTGGCATGCAGAGAAAACTTTATTTTATCTTTACAAGACCAAGTAATGGCTGATGTAAATACAAGGACAAGCCTGAGGAAGCAAACAAATTAGAATAAAAAGAGGTTGAAACAAAATGTCATTGATAGGATAAGGCCTAATGTACTCCATCTGTCCATAAAAAAATTTAGATTTATGAAAAGTTTTCTGTTTTGGAAGTTAAGATTCAATAAGAAAAGTAGAGATAACTGGTTCTTCCAAGTGAATCGCCATTGTTGTGGCCACCAACAACCCCCCTCCTTCTTTAGTATTAGCAATAAACAAGTGGGGACCCTTAGTAAAAAATTCAAAAAAATTTGTATTATACTCCTTAAAAATATATCGCATCGTGAGAAGAGAGTAGAACATTTCTTTATGAGCACAATAAAAATTGCGAAAAAGCGACGCGAAATTCATCGCATTCCATACATTAAGAAGCGACCATAAATGAAGATCTTAAGAAATCTCTGATGGCCGATATGCGACATCGCATGTCGCAACATTGCATAAACAACACACAATGATTTAACACGATCTGCGATCTTGCAATAAACGCGATGCTGCGATGCTACAATCTGCAATCTGCGATATCACAATCTTGACAAAATGCGATAACGTGATAACGTAATGCAAGTTACAGAAATTGCCCATCGCAAATTTTCCTTGGCTCAAAATTCAAGAAAATCTGTCAGTAAACCAAAAAATTAGATGTGCACCTTCAAGAAAATTAATGAATGTACGCCAAAGTGTTAATGAAGGACAGTTTTGTGTTTTTCGAAGATTCAGTTCACAATGGGTGGCATTATTTTATACATTCATAGAGCTCAGAGCTTTCACGTCAATATTTATTGTCATTACTCTTTTTCTTTGCGTGAACTGAAGGAATGAAAAACAGGAAACATATAAAGAAAAAGGGAAAGCGTCAACGCTCGGAGACAGAGAGGAGATGCCCTCATAAACGAATACCACATGCAATGGAACCGCAGACTCTAGAGCATTTCTGAACAGATGCTGACATTAGTAGCCGACTCAACACTTAGGGTCAAAAGCTCACGAAAGCAGCATGTTTACAAAAAATCCTGAAGCATATACCCGGTAAAGAAAAAGGCGCTAAAGGTGAAAAATGCACCAGAAAGGCCCGGATCAAAGAACGAAGGCAGTTTTCGATGCGCTAAGAAAATTGTTCAGAAAGCAAGGTCCCTAACTTGCTTAGTCATTCGAAAGTTCGGAAATCAAGATAGCAAAGACAAAAGCAATTTGAGGGAAATTTTGGTCATTACCAAGTATATACGTAGTTAATTCACCCAGCCGGAGGATGATTCCCAAAAATATCTTCTAATTTACTAAAAAATGGTGCCAGTGCTTGCCATTTCTGTTTGCTTAACTCAAACAAAAGCAGAAGGAAACCAGCCGACTCTTCCCAGGAAAATGTTGAATGCTTGCAACATTAAGGAGCAAAAGCAGAAATAGTTAGGAATTAGATTCGATTTATTAGAAATAAGTTTGCTTAGAAAAAGGGCAGTCATTTAAACCGTATCCTAAATTTATGTAATTAAGTTATTTAGTTAGCAGTATTTAAACCCTTCTCATGCATTTAGAGAAGGGTCTAGAAATTTGTCAAAAACTTTTCCTTACAACATGCACTTTTGCACCCTCAGAGGAGGTTTTGATGAATGAACGGATCAAGATTTATTGATGTTTGCATTTGATATCTGCTACTGATGTTGCACTTTTGTACTCTTAGTAGATATTAGAATGAGGAGAGATAAATCATTGTTGCTTGAAGCTTATGAGTAGAACCAATCATAAATGGTACTTTTATCTGATGACCATTTCTGCTTATATTCCTAAAGAAATATACAGTTTTTAGTTGTTTATATGTTATTACATGAATGTTTTTGTTACCATTTGGCACTTTTGTACGGTGGAGCCATTTATTTATGTTTAATATGTGAATAACTTATTATGCGATATGCTGTTCACAAATGTTTTGCCTAACTTTTTATGAAAAGTGGTTCATCTTAATTGATTTCCATTCTTATAATCGCTGAATGATCTTTATTACCAGTTAATATTTGAAATATCTTTGGATCGCATAATAGAAGAATTATATCCCGGGTTAGCATAGATTAGATGTGTTGTTTTCATTACATTAAAATAGCATAGAGTTAGATTAAAGTAGTTCAGATAGGAACTTTTATATCAGCAACATCCAATTCTGCACACACACACACCCTTAGATTGGGAAACTGGTCCCATTATCCCTAGTTGGACCCGCTATACCAAACGAATAAGGAGCTGCCAACCAAGATCCGGACCAGGCGGGTATCCCCCTTGTTGTCAACCCAATTTTCGGGGCTTCAACACCTTCTCATGTTGTTGGCTTTGTGGGCCCTAACCCAGGTTCGACATTAGTCAGCCAAACAAATCCCTACACTATTGGCCCTTTTGGCATCAGCCCGTGGAGCGCGAACTGAAGTCTCACCCGAAGTAGTATGGGGGGATGTTGGAACCACGTTTCTGTACCCTGAGATGGTCGTGATGTTGGTTTATACCCCCTATTCCTGTATTCGCATAGGTCACTAAGCCGTAGGGCTTTATCGATCTACCCTTGATTCTGCCCTTCAGTACCTCCGTGAAGGTGTACGATTGACCTTCGTGCAACCCTAACGAGTATTTCAGGTACTTTCGCACTGCTATGACGATGTATTGTATAGGTTCCCTAGTTATCTCAAGTGTCTTAATTATTCTACCAATTAATTACAGTTTAGCGTCGCGTAAATTGATATTCATACTTGTGTTCGATTAATAGATATAATCACATACATTCGCACATCAAATAAAAATTGTAAAGTAAACAAAGATTGCAATATAATTAGATGCATTAATAGAGACTAAATACACAGTAATTTCAGAATACTTCTCTTTATTGATATCTTCCAGTTTAATACAAACTCTATCTACCTTGTGCACACAGCTATAGGGGTCTGCGCACTCAGCTGCAGAGCCTCTACCTATGCTAAGACCTGAAAACACTTAGAACTCACTACCAAAAACTTCCTCAGCTACCTAGAGCTTACTTACTTAGCTCCTCTTTATACTAGATCTTTACAGCCGACTTAAAACTTTACAAAATAAGGGCGGACAACCCTTTATGACTCTTGACACCTTCGTGCTCCGCAACCACAAAATGCGGAGACTTTACAACTTTATTACAAAATTGTCCCAAAACATGGGCTTTTAGTGCCAAAAATGCTCTTGGGGGAACCGGTTCCCAACAGACACCCAACACAAACATGGTGACTTTCCCTCGAGTCACTCTGCGGGCTCAGAGATCTTGGAGAGAAGACCTCCTAGCTCGACCTATATGACAAAAACCTCAGCAATGCACTGCACATTTTCCTACTTCACTTCTTCAACCAATTGCTCTATCACTGGTCCTGAACTATCAATCTGAAGCTTTTGCTGAGTCACCTACAAAATAGCAAGCTTACCTTCAATGGATGTCGTGACCAAATAAGCTTCATCCAACCAAGGCTTCAAGCATGCCTTCAACACTGCCTCTTTGTTCTGCGCTGCATCTACATGTTCCTTCAATGTTTTGGCCTCTTGCAAGTTCACAAGTCTCTGTGTGAGGGAAATGGTGTGCGATGTTCCTTTTACCTCTGTTACACAAAAATATCATCACCATGACTATTTGCAGTCAGTATGGGTCCATCATCACTTATACTGGCCTCCTAAGCAAGTCTCAGACCTTAGCTCTTCATGTCAAGCTTTGCAAATGAGATAAAGATATTGAAACTCAATATTACTC
Organism: Pinus taeda; assembly: GCA_000404065.3. Classification (NCBI taxonomy): domain Eukaryota; kingdom Viridiplantae; phylum Streptophyta; class Pinopsida; order Pinales; family Pinaceae; genus Pinus; species Pinus taeda. Next base: position 1,659 of record APFE031638613.1, on the reverse strand, counting down.
AGGTTCCGCACTTTCTCTCACTTTTTCCTGCAGGCCCACATCCTTTGTTCATATTACCTGCGTACCTGCATGCTTTGTCTGTAAAGGGGTGGGTGCGTACCCCTGTAAAAGTCAAAAGGCGCAAGTTTATCCTAAAAAACTCACTTTTGGGTTAATTATAGATGTTTATAGAAGGATTTTTGACGCGGATTGTTTGCTCCAAGGTGGTTCATGCATCCCAAAAGAGAAGGAGCTAATCCCTTGATAGGAGGAGCTATCCCTTTGAAGGAGGACCTAGTAACTTCCTCCATTGCACTATAAATTAAAGCATTGGGTCAGTTGCTGGAGAGGTTAGAAGCTGAACATTTTGAGGGTAAATGCTGATGGAATTAGGACTTCCTAGTTAAACTTGAGAGGAGAGATCACATACCTTTTGGTTTCATTGGGAAGTGAGTGAAACTTGTCAAAGTAGAGGAGAATTCTTGTCGGACCTTGGGAGGAGCTTGTACAACATCAAGGCACAGGTTGTAAAGTTCTTCTTTATTTGAATTAATACAATCAGATTCATTTTTCTCAACAAATTGTCTTATGTGGTTTGTTTCATAATCTCCTTGATCATTATGATGAATATGCTTTATAATATTGGATTTTCAAGTGCTATTTAATTGTTTTCTTGTTTGTGTTTGCAGAATACACTTCATGGAAGCTCATTTGGAGCGAGGGAGCGAGGCTGCCACAAAATTGCATTGGACCAAAGGTAGGCCTAAAACACTTGTTTGCCTTTGTTTGACTTGCATGTTTAGAGAAAGATAGTTTTTGATTGGCTTGATTGTCACTAGATATCAGTAGATACTAGGAAGGTCAATCTTGTCCGCAACCTCAACTCATTCCGCGTGACAAAATGGCGACTCCGCTGGGGACTTGATTGTTTTCCTTGTTTTCACTTTGACCTGAGAAACTTGCCTTTTTGTTTTTGTTTTTAACTTGTTGTGTGTGGAATTGGGTGGATTTAGTGGATCTAGGTTTGTTTTTGCTTTTCATAACTTTAGGAGAAGTCCGCACCCTGTGCTTGTATCACAGTGCGTACCTCTATGCATGTTTACTTTGCACACAGAGCGGGCACGCACCTGTGCAAACTCTGAGCCTGCGGACCCTGCTAAATTTTTGAAAAACTTGATTTTTCCTCTTTTAATTAGTTTTATTTTTGTTTAGGTGTTGTTATATTCTGCCCAGACTTGCTTGTGACTTGTCAAAAGCATTCCTTGTCTAATTTCATTGGTATTAGGGTTTTACGTGAAATTCCTAGAAGTTTTGGTTGTCGGTCTTGATTTTCATTTTGGTCGTGTAGTAGCTTAGAGCTTAGAAGCATAGAAGCCTCAGATCACCTTGGTTTTTATTGGCCTTCTTATGAGTTTGACCATTTGAAAAATCCACCTTTGTTGAGGAATCCATCTTGAGTTTTCTCTTTCCAAAATTTCGAAAAGCTTGTGATAAAAGTTTGGATTTTATTTTTACAAAAAAGAACAAAGATCGCTTGTTTTTTGACTGATTTGTGATTCTGGACAAGTTAGTCCTTGGTTTGCTTATCGCCAAGTAAAACATCCTTGAAAAAACAAAAACATTTTGTAAGCTTTTACTTCAAGTAGTTTTTTATAGTTTGTAGATCTTAAGATTTGCTTT
>APFE031638611.1:2277-18923 GCA_000404065.3 Pinus taeda | reverse complement strand
CTTTTCTTTTCATAAAATTCCGTGAACGTTTCTCTACATGAAGTAAACTTTTCTCTGCATAAAATTCTGTGAACTTGAAAATAACTTTGTTGCACTATAATTTCTCATCTGAGTGATTTTCCATCAAGGACAACACTTGTCTCATAATGCCAACACTTAGCCCTATTGAACTTGAGTACGAAGCTATCTATTCGACTTGTGTGGCTCATAGCTTCTCTTTGATCAATTAGGTCGATCGATCATTAGATTATGGTGCCTCTTCTGATCCATTCTCTCATGTATTCTCTACTAATGAAAGCATCATGGAGATCATGATGTTAGATGATGCACTATGGGATGGTCATCGCTATCGTTCCCCCTTACCAGATTCCATTGAGGATAAATTCAATGATGTGTATCTACTTAATGTCATCGAGTCTTTTACGAATTATGTTTCTATCCATGAATTTGATTCTGAGAAGAATCTCTTGAATGACAGAGAGACGATACCTCTCAATATATTTGTTAAATCGAGTATTGTTGAAAATATACACAATGGTGTGTCTTGCTCTCCATGTGAGATTGAGACCTATAGAGCCCTATTTCAGGGGTTTTGTGATGTATTTGCTTGGACCTATGAGAAAATTCTAGGTATCGACCCAAATATAGTAGTGCATGAAATTAAAACGTATCCTGATGCTAAACCAATCTGACATTGCCTCCATCCAATCCATCCAAAGAAGGTTGCTGCGATAAAGAGTGAAGTTGAAAAACTCCTTTGTATTTATTTCATCTACCTCATTCCTCGGACCGATTGGGTATCAAATATTTTCCCTATCATGAAGAAAAAATGGAAAATTTGTGTATGCATCGATTATCGGGATGTGAATCATGCATGTCTAAAGGACAATTACCCGACCCCATTCATCGACTAGATTGTTGATTATTGTGCTGGTTATGAAATCTATTCGTTCATGGATGATTTCTTTGGATATAATTAAATCAACATTCTCCCTATGGATCAACCTAAGACTACATTTATCCGTCACTTGGGTATATTTTCTTACTGAAAACTCCCATTTGGCCTGAATAATGTTGGGGTCACATTTCAATGGGAAATGGATTAAAATTTTCATGATATTAAAGACATCGTGCAACCTTATTTGGACAATCTTCCTTCTCATTCCAACTATCAGGTTGATCACTCGATGCATCTTAGGGCCATTTTCTTACGGTGTAGACACTATAATATTCTACTGAATCCATAGAAAATTGTTTTCTGTGTTAGTTTTGGTTGAATTCATGGTTTTTTTTTATTTCAAAAACTGGAATTTGTATTGATCCTATGAAATTACAGGCAATCATTAACCTTCCTACACCTTCTTCACTCATTCAGCTTCAATGACTTCAAGGGAAAGCTAAATTCCTGCGAAGGTTCATCCCTAATTACGTTGAGTTGACCAAAGGATTCACTCGCCTACTTAAGAAATGGGTTCCCTTCCATTGGAATAACACAACTGAGAAATCGTTTGATGCCCTAAAAGATGTACTGATTCGAGAATCTCTCTTATATCCCCCTGATTACCAACACGACTATTTCTTGTATCTCACTGTTGTCATTTCTACTATAAAAATAGTATTGGTCCAAGAAGATGATGTAGGGACAAAACATCCCATATATTATTTGATTTGGAATCTCAATGATACCAAGGTCAGGTATACCCATGTAGAAAAGTTGGATTTGGCGACCATTCAATTCATTCAAAGGTTCTTCCATTACATCTTGCTCCGTAAAACTACAGTTTTTTCAGATTACAACCCTATGACATGTGTTTTCTCATGTCAATTTCTAGGGGGGAAATACTCTAAATGGATCGTCATCCTTCAAGAGTTTGACCTAGAGTTCATCAAATCCAAGTCAAGAAATCCTTGGTTTTCATTGAGCTTATGTGTTAATTTCCTTACCCTGATTCTAAATTGACATTTGATGATTCTATCCCTAACAAGTCGTTGTTTTTTATTTCTTCATCCAACCCGTGGTATGGAGACATTCTGATTTTTCTCTAGACCCAGAATTTTTGGTCTGATACCTCTCTCTCCAAGTAGCGATGTATTCGATACCAAGACAAGAATTACATCATCATTGGTGACACTCTTTATTGACACGGTATTAATACAATTTTACGAAGGTGACTCACACATTAGGAGGCCAAGAAAGTCCTTAATAAATTCCACTTTGGGGCATGTGACGATCATTTATCTAGTTATGATACCATGCAGAAGATCTTACGTGTTGGTTACCTTTTGCCTACCATTTTTCGAGACTGTATTCTTGCTCTTGAGAAGTTTCATGCATGCCAAATTTATGATTGTAAGACCCATGCTCCACTCGCTCCATTCCATCTAGTTATCTCCATCAAAAATTTTGTAAAATCGGGTGTCAACTTGATGACATGTAATCCTCACTCGGATAAGGGGAATGGTTATATCATCGTCGCAATAGATTATTTTACTAAATGGACCAAAGTGATGCCTACATTTAACAACACTCGCAAAACAACTGCATATTTCTTTTTCATTCATGTCATCACATAGTTTGGTGTTCCACAAGCCATTGTTATGGATCACAAAAACATTTCTAGAATCATATGATAACTTAACAAATTGCTAAGCTGATACTTTCCCATGAAATTTCCACTCCCTACTATCCTCAAGCTAATGGATAGGTTGAGGCTATCAATGAAGTTCTCAAAACTATGCTTCAACGTATGGTAGGTTCTCCTTTATTCTTCCTTGTCGGCATACCGAACTTTAGTAAGGAATGCTACCAAATTTACACCCTTTCAGTGGTTTTATGTTTTGGAAGCAATTATACCAATCGAATGTGAGATTTTGTCGCTGAAACTAGTTGTTGAACTTCTTCTTGCCACTTTTGTAGAAGAGGAATGTCTTTTACATTTGACCCTATTAGATGAGACACGACATGATGCCACTATAGCTAATCAATCTTATAAAAGACATATCAAGGCGCAATACAATAAAGGTGTCAAGCTTTGTGTCTTATCAAAAGGAGACCTTGTTCTTTTATATGACCAAGAATTTGATAAGTTAGGATCAGGAAAGTTCCAACCTATGTGGTCAGGTCCATATATTTTCAAGTGTGTTCTTAAAAAAGGGGCCTATGAGTTAGTTGATTTTGATGGAATTCCACTAGCGCAACCTAGGAATGGGTTGTACCTAAATAAATAATATGCTTGATTTCATGTGTAGTAACAATGTACATATTGTCTATAGGTGTGTTGAGTGTGTTTGCAGGTGTGTCTATTTAGAGTTTCCTAAGGTTTATGTTGATCTATTTTATGTTTAGTTTGCAGATGTTGACATCCCTTGAACCGTATTTTGGTTATCCTAATGGTGCTAGTCATAGTACTCATAACCTATTCTCTGCAATGTGGGATATATTTCCTCCAAATGGCGAGTTAGTAAGTATACACGAGATTTTTATTGGTCGCTCTACCAACAACATCGTTGAGTATAGCACAATGGTTGAGCTACTATCTGATGCTATTTCACATGGTATCTGTTGATTAGTCATTAGACTTGACTCATAGCTTGTGGTACTACAACTTGCTAATGTTTATTCAATTAGAAGTCCTACCATCTTGCATATGTTTTTAAGGGTTCACCTTGTAGAAAGACATTTTTATTTTATACAATATGAACACATTTCTAGAAATATAAACACAATAATAGATGCACTTGCTAATCATGATTTAGATAGACAGATGCAACGAAATGTAAATAAGTTTCAATACACATCACATCATTGAAAGCACAATAGGAACTCAGAAACACAAATGAGATATATATATATATATATAAAGTTTGGTTTTACGAAATTTTTGCCTGAGACACATATGGCCATACAAACCATATAAAAAACAACATGCAAATATCTAAGTAGACTAATCAAAAGTGATCATGATAACAAGCCATAGAATGAGATATCTTGCACAGTAACTAACCAATATGGCTAGGCACTCCAATAGTGTGTTGTTGAAGTCACATCAGAATTTGGTTGATCATGATCTCATCTATCCCGTGTGTCAACCCCTTCATGTGGCGCTCCACCTTTGTTAGGATCTCAGCTACATTAAGATCTCATAGTGCATCCTGTCCTACTGCAGCAAAATGTTTTGGTTCTATTACTACATGTGTTTGTTCTCCTGTAAGACGGAGATATGAAGAACCTATCGGACGAACAAGACCAATATATAAATGAACAAATCAATAGTTTAAGTCTCAAAAACATCAAAACAATAATTTTTTTAAAAACTTTCAAAAATCAAATGGTCGAAATATCTTACCTATAACATCTCATCGCTCACCCTCAGGAAGAACGAGCTCAAGGTTGTTGCAAAAATCCATCCCTTTGTACAGATAATCATTGACCATAATGAATTGTCTGTGTAGCCACCCAAATAAGGTTGGTGAGAAATTGATCGTAGAAGAAATTGTATGTCATGAAATATGATCTATCCACCTCCTCATCCATGGTACCCTCAGATCAATGGGCTCAAGTGTAATCTATTGAGGTTGTAGTAATGGAATCTGTTCTAGGGAATAAGAGACCAAGATAGAGCTATATCCAAAGTTTTTCAAATTTCCCTCTCTTGCTTTAGGAAAATTTTCTTTCGTATTGACCAACACTCCCTCACTCCAGTTGACAAGTTAACTTGGAGTAGCTCTTCTACAAGATCAAAACATATTTTTGGCTGTAAACCACTACATTTCTATTACTGCAAAGAGTTCTTTGTTTTCCTATATATGATGTTATGGTTTCATATATTTCAATACCATGTTGATCGATTGAATAAAGTGATTAGATGATACTGCATAGATTATGTGGACCATTGGCTTGTGTTATCTGACTGTGCAGGTTCTAATAATAGTGATCAGATCTAGGATTGGAGCATTCAAGCCAAGGAAGGAATGAAGAATATGACAGATTCCAGGTAAGCTTCATCCCGTTATCTATTTTCTTTAAGGATAACATTAGTCTCTTTGTCTTTCTGTTGTTTTAGGTCAGTCCACCATTCCTAGGGAAGATAATTTTGTTTTTAATCATAGATTCCACAAAATAGTAAGAAAAAGAAACAAACCAGAAGAAAACCATGGAAAAACCAATAGCAATATGAAAACAAAAAAAAAGTGGTATGGCCATACACTAGACATAAAAAAAATTATAAATCAAGCACAAACAAATCACAAAAGACCAAAAGAACAAAATTCCCAACAAACACCATGACTCAATCCCCATGGGTTCCCAATGCTTCCAAGGGAAGGCTCAACCCAATCCTTCTTCAAGATTACATGGCAATCTCTTTTGCCATGTAAATCCCTGCATTGTACAACCATAAACACACAATTGTGAGTGTGTATTTAAACATAACAATATACTAGTTATATTACCTTGTTATGTGAAACATGCTAACTTGTAATTGAACACATCCATGCCATCTCTCAAGGGACTCCAATTCCCTTAACGGATCCAACTACAACTAGAAACTAGCTAAGACACCTGCCAAATACATGTTCATGAATATAGCACATATGCATATAATGTCAAACAAAATGAAGGTTAAGAAGAATTTTTGTATTCATGCAAATCACTCATTGATTTGGAATCGTGGTTTCCAAACATAGCCAAAGTAATTCTCACCCAATTTCTTTCTTTTACCTTTTGCCTTGCTACAATTGAGTCTTATTATGTACTATCACATCACCCAGTTATTAGTCATATAAAAAAATCAACTATTACCTTGTCACGCTAATACTAAGCATGTTTCCCTACATATGTTCACACATGTCAGTCACATGTTCCAAAGATCAAGACGTCATGTCTATAAATTTGAAATCAACCTTTACAAAGACTAAAAACCATGTCATAATCAACTCATAGCCATAAGTCATAATACTACAATTAGCACCCACTTACACTCAAGTATATATCAGTTGTCTAAGAACATATTGTGTTAGTACAACTATAATAATATGATATCATTCCTTCATGCAATCTTATAGACACATACTCATATCATGCAATTAATCAAACATTCAGACAATATGTAACATACCATGTTAGAACCAAATAGATGACATAATTAACTCATACCTCAATGTATGTCAGGGGATGTTATCACATCTACTCAAATCAATCTAGATTAATACGACACAATATCATAAATATATCAACTCATGCTTGAATATCATGACCATGACCATTTGGACAAGCCAATCCAGACTAGCAGAATACATATAACATCAAGATCTTAGTTGCAATGACCATAATCATCATACATATGATTGCAGTGCATATAAAAACAAGTTACTATCATTCATGACTATTTGACACATGCATATGACCACACTAATCAACTAGCATATACTCTTACATGCACTAGACCTAAGGGTAAGATCATGAAAAACTAGCAAGTAAATCATACATGCAACTTGATACCTGCAAGTAATCATGTCGTAGCTGCTTTATCCAACTCTTCCTTTCTTTATATTTACTTCCCATTTTCTTTCTTGCCCTTCCTTTGCCTTCCTTTTTGAATGCTCTAAGTGTGCAAGAGTATGAGAGAGAGAGAGATAATAGAGAGAGAGCTCCAATCTAAAACTGACAGAAGGTTAAATTAACAAAATCCATGAGCTGATCCTCACAAGCATATGTATTAATGAGGCCTCTATTTTCTTCAATTTCCATTATTTTTCCTTCAATTTCCTGCTCACATGCAACCTATGACATTTCACCTTCCTTTTCTCCTATTTCCATTATTTTCATAAATAAAATGTCAATTAATGCCTCTTTCATATTCAAAGCCTTTTTCATTGCCTTTGCAAATTTCCCCTTAGCCATAATAAACCAAATGAGCACCCACTAGGATGTTTTACCCAACATTTAGCTCAGAGTACATGTCCCATGACCTTGGTATTATATCTTTTTACATGGAAATTCAATCATGGGTTGTTACACAAGCAATAATTTTTATCATTGTCTCCTTCTCTTTCATTCAACATGTTCATCACTGATGTAAGGAAAGGATGATGGTGCCATATCTATTGTCTTCTCTACTACCCCATTATTGGTTGGATTACTAGCTGAGCAATAGGTAAAAAATATTAACACATGCATTAGACATATATCATAGAGGTATTAGTAATGTGATGCATGTATGTTCTAGAGAAAGGCTTCTTGGGAGTGGGATTGGAAGCACGAGTGGGGAATGACAATTTCAAAATCTCCCATTTCGAGAATGATTTTGGGAGTGAATTTTGTATTATATATATATATTGATGCATATATGTCAAAAAAAGCATGTACACTGATCAACTTGTGATTAAAAAACATAAAACCATGGATTAAAGCATATAACATCATTCATCTCGCAGTTACAATCTTCATCAACCGCATGTCCACAAATTACAAGTTCTCATTTATATAGGATGTAAGGGTGCACATAACCAAAGTAACATTGAGTGCAATCCATCCCTGAACCGAAAATACATCAACAAATAAGCTCTGGTTGGCATCTAGCATCCAAAAATATCATGCTACAACAAATACCCTCATATCATTAAAATTGTTGCCTATCTTTGGATCTTTGTCATTAATATCACCCTCTAAGAATTAACATAAGATAGAAAACGTAGCATGTCAAGTCAAGATTTTGTTTAAGTGATGGGTACATTTTTAGTAGGGTCATGATAGAGGAGTTCGACAGCTAATTTCACTACCATCAAGGTATATAGAGGGTTTGGTGTTATTGATTAAAAATGATTTCCATACCTAGTACATTACAAAATCAAATGGAAAAATTGCAATTCCCCCAATCCTGAAATCTCGAAAAAACTAATAAGTCTACTAGATTTTGAGTGAGATCTAAAAATCTACTTTCTCCATACGAAATCCAATGAGGTTGGAACCACTCTCAAACATCTCGAGTCATTTCTTGATAATGTTAAAAATTTAAGTAAAAGGATGAAAATTGAAGATAAAGGAGAATGTCACTTTTAGTTGAAGAATTTAACATGACCATAAATTGCATATCAATACTAGGGCCATAGGCTTGAATATTATGCTACTATGGACCTAATATTACCATAGTGTTTTCCTTTTTCCTCTCACTCTCAATACTCCCACAATACTCCTGAACCTTTATTTCTCTAGCTTGCTTGTTTTTTTACTTCGCGTGGCAAATGTATTCTATAAACAATACCTTATAATGCACATATTTCTATAAAACATATAAAAATGCTTTATCCCTTATTATATGCTCAATATATTATTGCATTTTTTCCTCATTTTTTATGCCCCAATATGAAAGCACATGGTATAGTATTTCTTTGTCAGTCAAGCCCCTATGTGTTAAAGACTAAAGAAACTATATAAATCAAATTCCCCCGATGGGGGTGACTATACCTTAGACGAGGAGGTTTCAAGATTCCTATCCCCAGCCATATGTTCCCCATGTAATTGGTAAAGCGGGAAGGTGGTGGGCACTCTGCATGATGTAAGATGCTTCTAGAGAATGTTTTGATATCTATTATTCTTTGGTCTAGGAATGATTTTGTTCGATTGTGGAGGGAAATGAGAAGGGGAGTTGTGTACTCTGGTGATGATTACGGTAGCAGTTTAGTCCTATGATGAAATTCAAATGACCAGGGAGGCGAGGAGGTAACCTTTGAAGTTTACCCTATGAATGGTATTGTGCGTAAAATTTCATTTGGGACCCAGGAGAGGAGGTTTTGGTATTTATGCTTCGATGGGTGGTAGGCTTCCTTTCGCATGATTGCCCCTCCTTTAGTTGGTATCCCTCTTGCAGAGTTGATGGCATCACCCGGGTCTGTGAGTGTGGGTAAGGTGTTTCCTCCTAAGCTAGATCTTTTTGTTAGTGCCTCATTCTCTTATTGGTAGTTGTGGTGTAGATGCCACCCTGGAGATAAGGTAGCATGTCTGGTTCATCTTTGGCTTAAGAGCACATAATTATTTTGTTGTGTTAGAGGGGTCCTGAGGTAAAGAGGTTGCTACCGTCCTTAAATAGGTTCCTAAGGCCCCTAAGAAGAGTAACTTGGGTTTTCATTTCCAGATTTAGGGTCAATTATGTCCTCTCCTTGTGTCTTGGGGCCCTTGTTGTCTTGGGGTCATGGTTGGGCAAGTTCTAGGTTGCAGCTGGGAGTATGTACCCATAGTTCATAAAGATCGAACCACTAGTTGGGTTGGTTCCGGGTGGTCTGGGAGGATCTTGGTGTTGTTATCCAAAATATGTAGTTTTATTGTCAGGGGTCTGCATCCACTCTTAGAGTTAGTTTACCCTTGTCATGTTGGGGAGTCTGGGGGTGTCTGGTTCTGGGACGGTGGATCTAGTATTTTCCTCCCGATCGTTGTGGTGTCTTGCGGTGGGGAATTAGGATTTTGTTGTATAGTGGTGGTTGGGCAAGTCAGTTGGTCTGGAGTCCTACTCGATTCGAGGAATTACCATTTTATGTAGTTATGTTATGGTAGAGAGGATGACCCCGCAGAGGAGGAGTACATCATGGGCACCCCATTGTTGGTGCTAGCAAAGCCTCTTCCTCCATCGAGGAATGATTAGCCAGTCTGGATAGAGAAGAGGAGATAACAAAAACCCCTATTCCTTCTCTCGGTTGTGTGGTATAGGCTCCCTCCATGGAATCGATTGTTTCTCCATTGCAAAGAATCTAGGCCAACCTAGATATCCTTCATGATCATAGGCACAAGGATCGCAATGAAATGGTGACATACTTGAATAACATTCAGTTCTCTAAATATGAAATTATGGAACAACTGGGGAATGTTCACAGAAGCCAACGACGAACAAATGAATGCCTACAAGAACTGGAGGCCTGATTGGAACACAGACTTCCATCATGAGCAGTAAGGTCAGCTAGTTGCAGTAAACATGCATCATTCGCGTCCGCCACCTTGAAATTCCTTTTATAGGTTGTTTGCTTATTTTTCCAATTTTTTGGTTAATATGGCTTCATAGCCCTCTAGAAATAAGATGTAAACTGGTAAATTTGTTGCTCTATATTCCAACTCTCCTCGCCAACAAATCCAATCGGAATGAGGTAGGAAAAACTAATGAAACTATGTATGTACTTGTACTTGTAAGGGTTTGATCGAAAAAAAAAATGATATAAATTAAATGGAAGGTAAACATTGATAGGTATCAAACCACTTACCTCATAATACATCTCACATTTTGCCAAGATTTAAAAAATAAAAGATAACTATCTATCTATCTATCTATCTATCTATCTATATATATATATATATAAATAGATAAAAAAATCCTTAAACATTAATATTCAATTCCACTTTGCCATGGAGATAAGTAACATGCAAACAGGTTTCGTTACAATACCGTGGCCTCAAGCTATGGATTATTAATACCACATTCCCTAAAAACACAACTCATGTTCATATGAATTCTTTTTTAATTAAAAGAACAATATAGGCATAACATTTTGATAGATAAAGCTCATTTTGTTTTGTTAAGCTTGGTAGTACCTCTTTTTTCTATTAATTTAACAGCAAGTTACAACTATTTTTAAAAATAGTTAGGTGGCCTCAACTTTCCCTCTGCGAAACCAAGTCTATTGGCCACCTAACGGCATGGTATGGCATCCAAAAATGATAAGTCTTAAGTCTTTCTAACCACGTAATATATCTTAAGTATTTCTAACAATGAAATATATGACTGTATGTCTATACTTATCCTACCATCTACTTGCCTACTAGCATAATTGTCTATACATTGAAAAATAAAAGCTATTCGCATAAAAAAACTATAGAAAGAGACATCATAATAACTAATCTACTTCCTCAACTGAAGAGGATTCCATTGGTGTTGATTCTTTTTCATTAGACCCCGAGTTCTGTCGAAGAGGGGATGCAAGGTAGGTAGTTTTCTATGCGCCAGAGGCACCCATCCTACTTTTGCATTTGGAACTAGAGTTGTTGAAAGTCTTGCTTGTAGTTTGGGAAAGCCTGCATTGCGGTGGCCATGTTCAAAACTATTTGTTCCAGGGCCCTGCCAAGAATCCATTTCATAGACCAGTAAAGAAATATAGTGTGTTTAAACTGGATTACTTGACCTCGTTTATGCCCAAGATTGGGCACCAAGATCCACCAATCATCAAAATCAATTTCCATTGAACCTACCTAGCGGTTCGAATCCGCCTCCCATTCCTCAATCAATTACCGAATTCCCTTAGTTGTGCCTTCATGGTAGGCTTCCACAACATCATTGATGATGCTCACATTAGGCTTTCTGCTTCTTAGTTTTCCTCTAGGTGCACTGGATTATCCCTCTTCCTGTTTTCCTTTGTTCTTCCTGCCATGGCCTCGTGGGGTAGGGCTTCGGGTTCGAGTCACTGCATGAGCCATGGTTGTCATCTTGCATCCTAAAGAAATGTCTCATTGAGGACCCGCGGGTGGTATAAAACCACAACAACCCAGCTTACGAGTCCTATTACCTACCTGCTCACTTTTCCAGAGGCCAACAGGCACCCGTAAAACTAGAACATGGGTCTTGTCGGCCTTCCTTTCTTCACAAAAAATTTTAACATTGTTCCCCAAAACAGGTAAGGGTTACATCCCTTACACCGAGACTAGTAATTAGAAACCAACCTTTTGATGAAAACCCTAAGGTCCTAATGTCCACTCTTACCTTCATCCTTGAGGGGCTGAGTTAACACAAACCAACTCACATGGAAATGGCCCAAGGGTTTGCTCCCACTGGGTAGCCAGGGTGTCTTAGTAGCAGCATAGATCCCCCACACTAGTTTACCCAGCACACACCCGTCTTGACTCAACCCAGAATTCAAGCAGCCATAGGCCCGAGACTTCACAATACTACCCCAGAGCCTAGCTAGGTCAACTATGTACATATATGAAGCCATGGGTTCTATACTGCAAAGAGGCCAAACATAACAGGCATGGGAACATGCCCAATCCAATTACCATAATTTAACCCTTGAACTAACACATGCATTATCAAGACAAAACATAAGCCCTCGAATCCCCACAACTTCAAACTCGACCGATCCAATTATTTTATCTATAAGACTCTCTTCATGGAGAAAAAAGATAGGTAATAGGCTACAATTAATCCCCTTCAGGACAACAAGATGCCAAACATGGTAGATACAGGAGCATGCCCAATCAAATTAGCATAATTTAACCACCAAACCGATGCATGCATTATCAAGACAGGACATAGACCCTCTAATCCCCACGACTTCAGACCAGGCTAACCCAATTAGTTTATCCAGAAGACTCTCTTCATGGATGAAAAGGAAAGGAAACATACTACACACCAAATATCCAGTGCTAAGGGAGGATGAAGGCACACCAGTGCCAATATTTCTCCATAACAACTAACATCGCTCACCAACTTCCTTTGATCCAGGACTAGCGACTGACCTCCAAACTATTGCATGCAATCAACCATATGCCTATGCCTTGAATGGCTCCCCCTACTACCAACCACATTGTTATTACCTCCCCTCCTGCATGAGGCAACCCTGCCAACGTTGCCACACATGTGGAAGGTGGTGGGTTTGTCCTTTGAGGTACCCATCATTTAATTGAGGTGATTGCGCCGAGGATCTAGTACACGCCTCGATTAGGGAGATAAACCTCAATCTTTGAATTGTGACTACTACTAAGAATATTTTAAAAGTTTTCATGGAGGTTAAATCCTTACTATCCAACTAAAAAGTATTGATAATTAAATTAAAATCATGGAAGGTGTATTCCAAAATAGTCATGTCTATCAACATAATTAAAAAAGAGTACTAAAAATAAATCAATTAAGGACATTTTTTTTTTATTATGTCAATAAGCATATCTATTTTGGAATCGGGTTTTTATAATTTTAATTTAATTATCAATAATTATTAGGTAAATGGTATGGACTTAACCTCGATAGAATATTCTAAAATATTCTTAATAAGAGTCACAAATTAAAGGTTGAGATTTAACTCAAAGGACAAAATAAAGGCAGTAAATATTTTCTTGATCTTGATAATTACTTGTGATGTTTCTTATTGTTACGATTCTTTATATCTTCTTTCTTTACTTCATCAAGAAATTACCAAAATCGGCAGCACATAAAACAATGGACACAAGATGTAGGCACATACCAAAGAAAAACCCCTTTCGAAGGGAAAATTCAGTCAAACTAATTCTTCCTTTCAATAGTATTCTTTGAAACTTTTCACCCTAGACCAAGACCATACCTTCCCTCCATGCTAAGGCAGCCTCCAGAAGATTGACCTCTTCCTAACAACTTTGACTATGTAGCAACATGCAATAGCTAACATCTTCCGGCAACAGTCCAACTTGGAAGACTTCATTCTCCTAATCCATAACATGAAATAGAGAGATACCACCACCAAAATTTTGATTTTCCTTGACTCCTTATACTCCCCCAAACTCGCATTCACTTCGGCTTCCCGATAATAGAATTTCCCAACTTCCTACTTCGCATTTCTTCCTAGAATATAGATTTTCACACTTCTTCCCAGTAGAGAGAGAATGGGAAGTGATGCTCCAAATTAATTCAAAGTCATTCCTTTTATTGGCTTCTTGTGGGGTTGAATGGGTCCTTAGGCTGACCTGATCTTCTCTTAGGCCAACATGGTGTGGAGGATACATAATTCATATTTGACTCAATACTTAACCTTTTTACATGATTCAAAATCCCAAGAAGGGTCTCTTTAAATGTACAATAATTGTATAGACTTAAAATAATTCCCATAAATCCTCAATGGGGACTTTGACCTAAAACATGGTGACCCAAACCTGAAACCCATACTTTAATAAGCCACAACAACAATAATAATAATTTTTTTCTTTATTATTTTGACAAGTACATTACATAATGACTCAAGTACATTATTGAAAACTGAACATAGTTACTTTTTCCAACAATCCCTCTTAACTAGGGAAGTATTCATAATTTACATATACAATGGAAGATCTCAAACTATATGAACCATGAAGAACTTTAGGCACCACAATGCCATGGACTTGCTTCATGACCAAGGAAACTATTCAAACAGTCAATCAATTTAGGCACCACAATGCCATGGACTAGATTCCTGACCAGGGCAATCTATCCAACCATTCACTCAGTAGTGTAGGAACCACAATGCCATGGACTAGACTCTTGACCAGGGAAATCTATCCAGGTGGGACTAAGCTGGACTCAAGCTTTCAGTCCCTCTAGGTACCATCAAGCTTACTTTCTAACCATCAACCCAAAAATCTAGGTGTGTATCGAAAAAAAAGGTCAATGATCAACACCACCTTTCCAAATTATAGACATTAACACAATGTGTCATCCAGATGTTCTCTGAGGCAATGATTCTCTCAAAAAGCTTCAACACCCCTTGATCCAGCAGATCAAGAATGACTAATCTCTACCAATCAAACTGATTGGTAACCAGCATGCTTTCCTTCGAGAGATTCATATGTACAAACACAACCCCAATCAATAATATACTTTTGCATGTACATAACCAAATACAAACCTCTGGGGTCTTCCAGGCAACAGATGTTGCTTCTCAAATTTCCATGATAGGACTATCAACCAAATCTTTGACAAAAGATTCCTCATTCATACATTTGTCTCTCTACTTCATATGCATCAACATATTATTCAGTCAGATCTTTCTTTCCTTCCTTCAATGGCACTTCAAAATGCATTCTCCGATTTCCGTTTCTTTTTCATGGACTTAACTTAGACTTACGACTGATAGTCCAAGTCTAGTGCATTGAACATGAAGCAAAGAACCATATATGACACTCCCTCTCAATCAGGAAGTACCTCTTTATCCAGACTCCCTATTAATCTTAGGGAGATCTCTTTTATTCATGTTTCCTCCGGGAGATAAAATTCCTCTTTTCAACATAGAAGAATCTTTCTGTGGCCTCCAACCATTTCATCAGAGTTATCATCAACCTCATCATGATTTTTATATCAATCATATTCACCAAGTTGAAGATTTTTTACCAACACAACTTGCTTATCACATCGAGCATCTTCACATACTTGAAGATTTTGTACATGTGAAAATTCGATAGAAAGTACAACCAAAACTATATAAACATGATGTTAGCCATATCAAAAAATGGAAGCATTTCAACTTTATTCATATCAGATACCCATAATTAATTATAAACAAGAAACATATACTCTTCAACATATTGCTAAGGACTTTGTCATACACCCTAGACTACTTCATAACAACACTTATTCCATCTAGGGTTTCAATATGTCTTCCAAAGGTATTTCATACCTTAATACAACATATAAAAACCCCTAGAAACCATTCATAAATATAGATCCACAAATCGTCTAACAACCTTTCAAAATACATGTGTTAGACTTCTCACTAGGGATTCATACAAATCCTAGATTTCATACAAAAGAATCAATCAAAGTCAATCACAGCTTAGTCATGAACCTGACTAGCTTCCACTAGGGCTAGTTCTAAAGCCCTAGATTTTCAATCAAACATCAATAAGTCACTAACATGACCAACTACTACTAAGGTTATTTGAAAACCCTAGATTTCCGAGCAATCATCATAATCAACCAAAAAATTCAAATTTCAACAATTTCTTCACAAATCTCAAAGTATCATATAGTCAACATTCATCAAAGTTTTCTACTTCAACTAAGGTTCGACTCCAAAACCATAGAATTCCATTTTCACAAATTCAACAATCTTATGCAAATCTCAAATCATCATATTCCAGAGATTTTACTTTGACTAAGGTTTAATTCCTAAACCTTAGATTTCCAATCTCAACAACCATTATATACATAAATATTGGATTGTTACATTTCATACCAGACAATGTCACTACTAGGATTTAACTACTACACCATAGATTTTCATTGCAACAATCATCTAATAGACTTCTAATTGTTATATTACACATAGTAGACAATTTTAACTTCACTAGGGTTTAACTAAAACACCCTAGATTTCTAGACATGATCCTCCTAGAATCTCAGACAAGGACTTTCATTAAATCCTAAGACTCATGACCATCAATGACTAGGTTAGCAAACATATCTAGGAATTCATAACCATACATAGACATATCATATGTCAAATAACATTAATACATATGACATAGACCAAGCTAGGGATTCAACCAAAAGGACATATCTCTATATGCCTAGATTTCATCACCATTCAAATACATTTCATATCATGAGATAGTCAAACCCAACTTCACAAATATCAATAAGAGTTAGACACACAAACATATTGATTATAATAGGGTTTTATCAAAAAACACACACATACCAAGTAAATCAATTCTAACACAATATAAGGGTCTTTCTCATACATTCCACCAAACCCTAATGAGCTAGGGTTCCAATGTAGAACGCGCATTCTGTTAGCTTCCTGCTGCAGCAGGTTGTTCATATTTCATGATTGACATTTTTACAGGCCAAATATGTCGTACTTTGCATGCTGCAATGCTCCATATTTGCTTAACAGTCTCCAAGCAAAGAAGGCTACTCCAAGTTCATTCAATTGCCTTCCAAATTTTT
>APFE031638610.1:94302-133531 GCA_000404065.3 Pinus taeda | reverse complement strand
AGCATATTTCAGTATTTTCCATTAATGAAATGAAGTGTTATTTCCGCTGCATCTCTTTATTTATGGTTATCGCATCTCTGTATTTATGGTTATCTCTGTAATCTATTGTGTTCCTGTTTAAATCCGGATCAACTCTGCTGCCGACAGGTGTCCATAATCTTGGCAGAGTTGTTTCTTTCACCCATGGAACCATAGTCCTTTGTGTATGCTAGGAAACGTTGTGCAATGTCAAAATGTAGGCCATTACGCTGGCTTGGTGACCAGTTAGCCATAATGACATTCACAAGGAAGGAGTGAATAGTGGGCAGGCTGGCTCGTGATGAGACCTCCTGTTCCAAGGGTTGTTTGTTTGATATACCTTTTGGACCATTTCCCTGGTGTGGTGGCCATAGTGGGAATGCCACTTCGCTTTCGTCCTGATGATCATGGTAGGCCAGCTCGTAATGAGACTTCCTATCCTGCAATTTGACAATTTTAAAAACCATGTTTTGCTCCATTTTTTCTTGTTTTTTATAAAGTGTCTTTCCTGTTCATACACAAAGGGTGGTTCAACACTCCTTAAGAGTAGGAATGGTGGAAGAAGTCTTAATATCCCAATAGGAAGGTATAGATCCTTTTCTCTTATTGCTAGATGATAATCAAAGAGGATTAAAAAGGGACCATCATGATACAGATAACCAATCATAACAGAATTAGTAGAGCAATGGCAGCAAAAGATAATGAATAAGCATGTCTTTCCTTGTGTCTTCTCACCAATTCAGGGCATTTTCTTATAAAGATAGGGATTTATGATTGACTGATTTCCGTATGTTGTGTTTTTGTTCCCATTACATAAGTGCATAGACGTATTCAAAAAGACTTGAAAGAACATTAGCAATAAGCATCCTCAGTTCAGAATAGCAAAAGGAACAAGTTGTTTCACAAGGAGAGCAAAATCATACAAGTGGTGTTCCTTTTGAGGAAGGAACAAAAATAGTTCACAAATGTTGTCCCTTTGGAAAAAGGAACAACAAAACATACAGATACCGTTCCTTTGGAAGAGGAACACCAGAAATAAAAAAAAATGTTCTTCCTTTGGAAAAGGAACATCAAGAAGCAAAAGTGTTGTTCCTTTGGAAAAGGAACAACGGAAACATCAAAAAGTGTTGTTTGGAAAAGGAACAACAGAAAGCAAACGTGTTGTTCCTTTGGAAAAGGAATAGCAAAAACACAAAAATGTTGTTCCATTAGAAAAGGAACAACAGAAATCAAAAGTGATGTTCCTTTGAAAAAGGAATAGAAAAAACACACAAATGTCGTTCCTTTGGAAAAGGAACGACAGAAATCAAAAGTGTTGTTCCTTTTGGAAAAGGAACAACAGAAAACAAAAGTGTTGTTCCTTTGGAAAAGGAACAACAAAAACACACAAATGCCTTTCCTTTGGAAAAGGAACAACATAAATCAAAAGTGTTGTTCCTTTTGGAAAAGGAACAACAGAAAACAAAAAGTGTTTTTTCTTTGGAAAAGGAACAACAAAAGCACACAAATGTTGTTCCTTTGGAAAAGGAACAACAGAAATAAAAAGTGTTGTTCCTTTGGAAAATGAACAACAAAAACACACAAATATCGTTCCTTTAGAAAAGGAACAACAAAAAATCAAAATTGTTGTTCCTTTGGAAAAGGAACAGCAAAAACACACAATTGTTGTTCCTTTGGAAAAGGAACAACAGAAATCAAAAGTGTTGTTCCTTTGGAAAAGGAACAACAAAAATCAAAAGTGTTGTTCCTTTGGAAAAGGAACAGCATAAATCAAACGTGTTTTTCCTTTGGAAAAGGAACAGCAAAGGTAGCAAAACTTGTTTCAAAGATATTTACAAAAGTAACTCAAGAAGTTATGTACAAATTGTAAAGAAAAGTAAATTCCTTAGTGAAGTACAGGTAAGGAAGACTTGTCTTCCTCCCCTAAGATCTCCATATCTGAACCTTGGTGTAGCTATTGGCAAAAGGACTCCCGAGTAAGTGGTTTGCGACAGAGACGGACTCGATGGCCATTTTCCTTAAAGGCATATCCAGAACCATCAATAGTAATTAGGGTAAGGGTACCATTGTCATGTACTTTCTGGATTTCATATGGTCCCAGCCAACGAGTCTGGAGTTTCCCGGGGAAGTCCTGAAACCTGGAGTCATATAAAAGAGCCCAGTCTCCTTTGTGGAAGACTATATGTTTAATGAGAGCATCATGCCATTTATCTCTCTGCTACTGTATCAGGGTAGTGTGTTGAAGTGTAGAGAGCCTACTTTCATCCAGCTCTTTGATCTGTTGTAGTCGATTAGTCTGTGCCTCAGTTAGGTCTAAACCAACTTCCTATGTTGTTCATAATGTTTGGATTCAAATTCTATGGGAAAACTAGGTTGTTTTCCAAACATTAACTGATAAGGTGAGTAATCGGTGGTGCTTCTCCATGTTGTTCTGTAAGCCCATAGTGCTGCAAGTAGTCTAGCAGCCCAATCACATCTATGTGATGCAACAGTTTTTGTTAGAATTGTTTCTATTATTTTATTGCTGCTTTCTACTTGCCCATTTTCCTCTGGGTGATATCGAGTAGTAATTTTATGCTGTACATGATAGTTGTTAAGTGTTGCAGCTATTTTGTTTCCAGCAAACTGTGGTCCACTATCTGTAATTATCTCTCTTGGAAGGCCATAACGTACAAATAGATGGAACAGGAACTGTATAAAAAATTCTTCTGTGGCTCTTGGCAATGCCTCTACTTCAACCCACTTGGTGACGTATTCTGTTTCCACCAAAATGTATGTTTTCTGGTTTAATGGTGGGTTGATTGGTCACACGAAATCAAGGGCCCATCGCTCAAATGGTTTGATGACTAGCTGTGGTTTCAAAGGCATCTCATCCGACTGACTAGGGCGTCCCACTCTCTGGCAGCTGTCACATGCTTGGACAAATTTCTTTGCATCTTTGAAAATTGTGGGCCAATAATACCCTGTTTGTAACACTTTATGTCCAGTCCTGCGATCAGCGAAATGTCCACCACATGGTTGGTCATGGCAGGCTTTCAATATGTCAAAAATTTCATCCTCTCGGACGCATCTCCTGATATGCATGTCTACCCATGTGTGAAACAAATAGCGCCCAATCCAGGAAAATCTAGTACTTCGCTGAACAATTTGTTTTCACTCATTAGAGGTTAGATGCTTTGGTAACTTACCTACTGCTAGGTAATTGGCAACGTCAGCATACCACGGTGTTTGAACAACAACAACAAAGAGATGCTCATCTGCAAATTGATCTTCAACTGCTGCTGCATCAATTGGCTTTGGCATTCTTGAGAGGAAATCAGCTACCGGGTTTTCTCTCCCGGGTCGATCCTTGATTGTAATATCAAATTCCTGTAATAAAATCAGCCATCTAGTTATTCTTTCGTTTGTGATAGGCTTGTTTGCCAAATATTTTATAGCAGAATGATCTCTGTACAAGATAACAGGATATCTAGTAATGTAATGTCTGAATTTATTAACAGCATGTATAACGGCTAGAAATTCTTTTTCAGTGACAATATAGTTTAATTCAGCAGGGGATAGATTTTTGCTAATGTAATAAATTGCATATGGTTTTCTATCCTCTTCCTATCCAAGGACCGCTCCAATGGCTGTGTCTTAGGCATCAGATGATATCTGGAATGGAAAATCCCAATTTGGTCCTCGAAGGATTGGGGCTGTAGATACGAGCTTCTTCAGATCCTTGAAAGCATGTTCACATTTCTCTGTCCAAAGAAAATCGACATTACTAGTTAGTGCATACAAGGGTGCAACAATACGTGAATAATGTTCTATAAACATTCTGTAGTAACCAGAGAATCCAAGAAAGCTACGTACCTCTGTTTGAGTTGTAGGAGTAGGAATAAGAAAAAGTGTTTGGATTTTGGCTGGATCTACCTGAATGCCAGCTGCAGAAATATAGTGTCCTAAAATAAGTCCTTCTGTCATCATCATATAACAGTTTTCATGGCTTAAACAAAGCCTGGTAGCAATGCAACGTTGTAGGACTTTTTCTAGTGTATCCAGTGCTGGATCAAATTCATCTCCATATGGAGTAAAGTCATCCATATATACTTCCAGTCCCTCATTTATTAGGTCTACAAAAATGCTAAGGATAGCCCTTTGGAATGTGGCAGAGGCATTGCATAAGCCAAAAGGTAAAAATCGGTAGGCGAATGTTCCCCAAGGACAAGTAAAATTAGTTTTGTCCTGATCTTCAGGGGTAATCTATATTTGGTTATACCCACTGAAGCCATCTAGGAAAGAAAAGAATTTCTTCCCTGCCAAAGTGTCTAATACTTGGTCGATGAATGGGAGAGGAAAGTGATCTTTTTGTGTTGCTTTATTTAGCTCCCTGTAGTCCACGCAGATTCTCCATTTCCCATTCTTTTTTGGTACCACCACAAGTGGGGAGACCGATTTACTATCAGAGATAGGATAGATAAAGTTAACATCTAAAAGTTTTTGAAGCTCGGCTTTTACTACATCTTTTAGATGAGGATTTAGTCTCTTCTGAGGCTGCCTAACAGGTCTTGTATCATTTTCTATGTAAATGTGGTGTGTACATAATTGGGGGTAAATTCCTTTCATATCAGGGTAATCCCATGCAAATGCTTCTTTATATTTCCTTAACATATGGATGAGCTTTGTTTCTTGTTCGGATGTGAGTTTGGCGTTAATGTTTAAGGTTTTTTTCGGATTCAGTTTCCACAATTTTAATATTTGCAACAGAAGTGACGGGAATTGTGTGATCATGTGTATCTTTCAAAGGGTCCTCTTCTAATTCGTTATCAAATGCTGCTTTTATCATATGACATTGGGTATGAGATATGAGTTCAGTTTGACTAATGAAATTACTGATGGCATCATCTTCTGTTTGGTCTTTGAACTCAAGTGCTTCTTGTATAGTTAATGGAGATCTAATGTTATCAGTAAGATATGAGACATGGTGCCTATTTGTTTTGATTATTGTGATACTTGGCTACGCTGGGGGATATAACACTAAATTCTTGATATCCACCCCCTTGGTTATGATCATGTTCCCTTGTCGATAGCCGATATAGGCATCAATGGTAGTGAGCCAATGTCTTCCTAAGATCAATGGATGTCCATCAAGTCGGGTTTTAGGATTTATTATCAGAAAATCGGTTGGATATTCCCAGGATTCAACTGAGACCATGACATCATGTAGTATGCCTTCCAGCCTAACCACAGATCGGTCAACCAATTCTAACAAAGTTGAGGTGGGTTCTACAGATGTAATGCCTATCTTTTGGCAAGTAGCAGTTGTTAAGATATTGATTGCAGCTCCAAGATCAACTAAGGCATTGGGCAGGGTTTGACCATAAATTTGGACAGTTACTGTTGGGTTTCCTGGGTCTTCATACTTAATGGGTGTTTCCTTTCCTGATAATAAGTCAGATAAAGTGTCGACTACTTGAACTCTTGGATTATTTATTATATTCCTCCTTGGTCTTTTTATGCACAATTCTTTAATAGTTTTTGCGTATATCGGGATGTCTTGAATGGCTTGGAGGAATGGAATTTTTATATACAAATTTTGCAATTCTCCCAGAATGTCAAAATCAGGCTGTTGTATAGGTCGAGGTATGACTAATCATTCTGGGAACGGGGGAGAGGATGTGGTTGCTTGATTATGAGTTTTTTGTTTATTCACATCCTCTTCATGTGAAAGATGTTCTCTAGGTAACTGATCTTCAATCTGAACTGTTTTATTTCCCTCAGTTTGAATAATACGCCCAGATCTTAGCTGAAGATCATTACACTCCCTTAGATCGGGTCCTCCTTCTAGTGTTTCTAGGATTTGGAGAGATTGGACTGGTCTGTTATTTGGATTGGGGTTGGGTTGGGCCGGGAGTTGCGGTCTCATATTAGACTGGGGATTTTGCTATAAAGCTGGCAGTGTAGGTTGAGGAAGAGGGATATCTCCTACTGGCTGATGCATTGGTCTCTACCAGTTAGTCTACCAGGCTGAGCTTTTTGAAGTAGGGGGAGTCCATTGTGGTGAGTATGGGTTGTTTTGCCAATATGGTGGGGGATAAAGAGGATTCGACCAACCAGATTGGCTCATCTGATTTAGCCACGGGTTTGTAGAAGATATAACTGTGGCGACCAGTTTGGAAATGGAGGCTGAAATTGACTTTGCCATGTATTATAATGTTGAGCATTATACTACGAATACTGAAAAGAAGAAGCTGGGTCTGAAAACATACCAGTTTGTCGCGGCTGCCATTGACGGTGTTGGTTGAGCAAATACACTGCTTCTGGCTCTTCTTCTGCCTCCTTATATACTGCTTTCAGTCCAGGTAGTGAGGGGCAACTTTTCGTAGAGTGATCCATTGTATAGATGGCGCATGTTTGGACTATATCTAGTGGACACTCCTTATGGCTATGCTTCTTCCTGCATCTGGGGCAGAAGATTGCCAAATTCTGTTCTGCCTCCATTTGCTTTTGCTTGGCCTGTAAAACATCCAATTGTGTAGTCAGTGTTCCTAGTATATCAGTTTTAAAATTTTCAAATAAATTTCCAATTTCCACACACGTTACTCCTTCTGATGGGATTTATTTTCTCTTACAAACCGATCATGTTCCGCTGGTTTGATTCGTGTACTACCTCTCGAACTTTTGATGCATAAATCAATTATGTCAGCAAAACTTTCCTGATAAATATCCCATTTTCCCATAATGTTTAATGTTTTGATCCATTGTTCTTTCATGCCCCTTATTAATGTTGTTTTCAACATGTTATCAAGTAAAGGCAGTGATGCATAAGGAGATCTTTGTAGATTATACTAGAAACGTTCCACATACTCTTCCAATGTTTTGTTTGGTCTAGCTATCATCTGGAATATTTCATCTTTTAGTTCTCTAGACCTGCAATAGTCTTGACATTTTTTTAGAAAAGATTCTTTCATTTGTTCCCAGTTATTTATAACCCCACCACCTAATCCCATAAACCATCTTAAAGCAGCCCCTTTCAGGGTAGAGGGAAACAGTTTTAGTTTCTGGGGGTCAGTGGTGTAATCAGATCCCCTGCGCAGTACATCAAATTCAAATAAAAATGCATCTGGGTCTTCTAATGTAAGCCCGTGAAATGTGGGGATATGTTGAAGGGGAATTGCTTTCATGGGGGCATTTGCTGCAGAATCCACTATGGGGTATTGTAATGTAGAGGTTTGAGTGTTTGAAGGATTTTGAGCCATTGGGTCAAATATATGCCAATAACCTTCTGGAATATCTAGGGGCATGTTCCTAGGTTGAGAGGGGATGGATTTGATAGGAACAACTTTAATAGCACTTCCTCTATCTGGGATTTTTGTCTAAGGGGATTGGGTCCCTTTAATAGTAATTTTTGCCGCACTCCCTTTGTCTGGGCTACAAAATGGCTGAGTTATCCTAAGAGGAGATCTCGGTTCCTCAATTTCCCCTGTCTCTCCTTCTCATTCACAAAGATTACTACAATTCCCTTCCTGCAATAGTTCTGGAATAGAATTTTCAATTTCTTGAAAGTCCTGTTCGTCAGTTTGACTATGCACCTCAGCAAAGGCTACAGATGGTGAACTTGTGGCCTGAAGGGAGCTAGTAGGCTATTTGGAAGTAACTTTCCTGGGTCCTACTGAGGGCTGAGATTCAGCTTTCTTATAGATTTTGTCTATGAAGGTTGATTGACCAAGGGTCACCGGCCCCTTAGCTTTTTCCGGCTTTGGTAAAGGTTTGGAATTTTTCTCTGGCTTTTTCTGCTTAGTCATGCACTCAATTTAACTACTAAATCCTTCTTAAGTAGATAGCAGCAAATCTGTAGGAAAGTGGGCAAAGGAGCAGGGCTTTTACATGCTCCACACGTAGGTTCTTACCTTCCGTTTTCAAAACCCAATTCTTCCCTAGCAGGTTTGTACACTACTCTGAAAAAGAAAAATGGCTATACTCTTTCCCCGGCAATGGCGCCAAAATGTGGAGCTATAAAAAGGGTCTCTTTCACCTCTAGTTACCTCACATTAATATGTCAATCCAGGAATGTTTTTCTATTTCAAAGAGTATCTCAGTTTGAGGCATAGCATTTGTCAGAGTAATGCTTGTAGTACAGCTATTTTAAAACTACAAAAGTAAATTGATACGTGTCTACAACATAACTACTTCAAAAGGCTAAATCACACACTCAAATATGAAGCAATGCATCAGTCAAGGGTTCGGTAGCAATAACCCATCCCTTTAGAAACTGATGGAAACGAAATCGGAGAACAGATCGGGGGTATGGGAGCCTGGTAGCAGATGCCAATGCTCACTACAGCCTAAGATCATCCTTAACAAATAAGAAATGAAACGGCAGGTAAAGAAAACAGAAATGAAATAGAACAATGACCTTGAAATGGAACAACAATTGAAAATGGAACATCAATTCAAAATGGAACAGCAATTGAAAATGGAACAACAATTCAAAATGGAACAGCAATTCAGAAATGGAACAAAACTTAAGGAAATGAGCAGTAACTAAGTTCAACAAGCTGTGAATCTATGCAATCACACCAATCCAAACATCAATCCTTCATTCTTAAAGATGTACACACACTATGGAACAACATTGTCTACGGATCCAAGATGGAATAACACTGAAAACCATATAAACACAACGTGCTTAATCTAACTCCATTGTTGCTCTAAATAAAAGCATACGATCTCTTCTCAAGATGAAAACAATAATATTCAAGGATTCAATAATCATATGAAATTCGAACTTTCAAGATATATTCTGTGATGCTAAAGCACAATCGCATAACACAAAAACTCTGTAATGGAACAACAATATCCTGTAGAGATTAACCGCATTATACCAGCACTTAAAGGAATAGTAACATGATGCAACGTCAATACAACACTTTTGTTTGCAGGAATATTAAATGGGTTAAACACAACAGAGCATGTAACATAAACTTTATAAAACACAGCAGATTACCAGATCACGTCGATAAGAAAACCACACAGCAACCACGCATAATGGTACAAGAGCAAGTGTCCTCCAGGGTCGAGCCCTTAGCCTCCAAGGGTACACTACTTAAGGTTGATCCAGACTCAAAGATAAAAGAGTAACCAAGTCTGTATTAATGCATGAAGTAAAATTACAGTAACACAAGTCTTAACAGGACGTAATGATCATAGTCTTGATATTTTTAAAAGAAATTACATAAAGGCATCCTCTCCTTTAGCTAACAATGCTATCCCTTATATAAGGATGACGACGGAGATATCTAGATGCAAAAATAGATAAAACAATGATCCCTAAGAATCAAGGATCCTTAGGGATTCGTAGAATCATTAATCTTGAGTTACTTCTTCTCTTTTCTGAGCCGAGTTGGTATCTCCACTTCCTTTCCTGGGTTGGTCTGTTTTGATCTGGTTTGCACGCGGTCTCCCGTCAAAGGGACAACAGTTAATTCATCTTTGTCTTTTCCTTTAGGATGGCCACTTTTCGTTTTTCCTCCCTCTTGCACATGGAAATGGCAATTGTCAGGGTTCTATATTAATCTCACATGTTTCGTTATAATTCTTTATTATTTTCTAAGTTCATAATGAAAAAGGGCTTATAAGTCCTAATGAAAAGATACTGAAATAACCATCAAAACATACATTCTTTGATACTCCACAGAAGCCTCCTTTTATGTGGTAGTACATGATCTCAAATGAGGCGGGGCAGGCATACCCATACACGTCAAGATAACTGAGTACAAAGAATAATGGCGAGCCTAACAATGTGGGACTAAGCTACAAAGTACATGATACATTGGTATTAATGGGCCAAAAAATAGTACAATGGATCCCATATACATAATGCACCTGGGAAAACATAGGCAAGGATTGAATACAATAACATATGAGTACATGATATATAATTCCCCTCAAACTGACATGGGGAGGGGGGATCACAACTAAAGAATCCTTACTAAACAGGGAGGGGCTATGAAGATCTCAATGGATCAATTGAAGGAGACATGCATGCTCTGGGCACTGCAAGCGACGAAAATAGAACCCATCAAATCCATGGAACTACATCTGAGGCTATATCAACATTTGTGGTCATCCGGGCATGTGGGGGGCTACCTGAAGGGATACCCCCTCATGAGATCTGTAATGCCCAAGAATCACTTGGCCAATTGACTGGATCACCAGACTATCAAGCGTATGAATCTCAATCATGCGATAAAGAGATGATATTGAGCACGTGTGAAACAACCAACTAAAAGGGAAATAATGAGTCCCTTTGCCTAATCCGAGGCACCGAATAAAAATGGAAGCTGGAACCAAGGTACATCGCCTTCTAGACTACTCTTCTGGAAGAGAGCCCACTAGAGGTAAGGCAATGAGGAAGCCTGAATGAAGACACAAGGGAATATAGTAGAGTGAATGATGGACTAACACTAGGGATAATGATGGAAGGAAACAATATGCATGGCAAACTCATGAATTCCCTTGTCATAGCATAATAAAAAGTGGTTGAATTACTAGCAACTAACCCAATTCTGGAGGGGATGGTCGATGACTGAAAAAAGGGTTTGGAAAAGATGGAGTAGAAGGACTGGAGGCCAAATATGGATGAAATGAAGCATGATGTTGAATGAAACACTATAATGGGACACAATGGGTACTTGGAAAAAAATTTCATAAGGCAAGGGTCATGCATCTCAGATGCTTTGAACAAGAGTGACTTGATGATGCTACCACATGGGGGAGGCCCTATGGGCACCATGAAAACACCAATAATTGATGGTTACTCATAATGAAAATTGACATGAGAATCAATCAGTGCAAAGGTAAAGTGGTACCAGAGAACAGGTGGCTCAAATGAAGAGATTCAATTTTAAAGGGTGGCAAAGTGAAACTTCATG
Source organism: Pinus taeda (assembly GCA_000404065.3). Lineage (NCBI taxonomy): Eukaryota > Viridiplantae > Streptophyta > Pinopsida > Pinales > Pinaceae > Pinus > Pinus taeda. The sequence continues at coordinate 122,597 of APFE031638610.1, read as the reverse complement.
GAAAAAATGGCTTTTGGGTGAAGTGTCAATTTACCAAAAATAAAGAGTGACCCATTATAGAACTTGGTAAGAAATTTCCAATAGTTCTAACAGTTTGTCAAATAGAGCTACAATTTGGTCGCAATGGGCAACAAAAAAAAACTAGGGTTTTTCCTTTGAAAGGGCTTTTTCTCCTACAAATCCAATTCATTTGCATAGTGAGTTGTGGAGAATTTGTAGAGGAGGAGAAGGCCATAAATCTTGTGGAGATCATAGTGGAGAAACCGACTGTTAGAATCAATATCTATGACTTTCAAGTAGGTAGCCTTACTTGTCTAAATATGGCCTTAATTCTTCTTGGAAGAATGTTTCTTGGTGAAGAGTCAAGGTAAGCAAGCAATAAAGGAATGAACTGCTAGAGAAGTTCTAGAGTCATCCCCTCGCACCTAGTCAAACATGGGGACCAGTTGGTAACTATGGAATCACATAGAGTAAAATGTTTGAATATGTGGTATTAATAATCTATGATATGAAATATGAATATGGGTCATCAGAGAGGCTGGTAGGAAAAAAATATCGAAGGAAATGGAAGGATAATCGACCATACCTAGATCATTGGGATCTAGGCCGAGACTTCTGTTAATCAAGTGAGAATTTGGCTAAGGGGGGAACCATCATGCCCCCAAGCATGGGATACTGCCCCCTAACATATGTGATGGAGGGGATTGATCTGGTATGCAAAGGTGGGAATGATGCCCCCTAATAGGAGGAGTTTATGGAGCGCCATTGTGTTCCAAGTGCTCGAATAATGGATTTAAGCATCTTAGACCAATTGGCACAAGATCCTCCAAAGGATGATGAGGAGATTGAGGGGCATATGTGCCCCCAAGAAGGGATAGATGGGGTATGCTATTGGCTTACCAAATGTATTTAGAGTAGTAGACTCCAAACACATTTTGATGATGTGGTTCACCATTTATTTATGGTTGTCTTATTTTGGGAAGAATAGATAGATATAGTTAGAGAAAGGAAATGGTGGATTACCAAACTCATTTGGCACTGCATATATGAATCAAATGGACTAAATTTATGGGTCCACATACATGGTGTACCTATACCAAAGAGTGTCTTCGAAGATAATGAACTGATGCTCACCTAGAAAACATGGTGGTTGAACAACAACAATGTCTAAGGGATTGGGTTGTTGAGGTAAGATGGAAGGATGAGTAACTGGATAATCCCCAGAGTGATCTGAAGTGATATGGGACTCTAGAGGTTCTTATGGATGGGGAAGAATAATGGTACTAGAGTTGAAATTACCAGATGCACTAGGAGTGTTAGGGATAATTTCTTCTCCTGGAGTCTAAAAAATGGATGTCCCCTTACCGAAACATTGAGGGGTAATGTAATGACCATAGGGTGGATGTGGTTCAAATTTGTTGGTTTGAAGTAAGGGGTGGTTAAACCAATCAATTGAAGTCTCTGGACTCGACAACATATTCTTCATGATTTGTTGTGGAAGGAAGTATGCGCGATGGTGCATATCATCCCAAGGGTAATCAGGGGTGGTCATGACTTTCATAATCTCTTCATCATAGTGGAAGATGGGTGGAATGGAGGAAGAAAGACCACATGATGAGGAAGAGCTACTTGAAGCATATTCATGAGACACAAGGCTCACATATGCATCGTCATGAGTGGGAGACATGTGACTAGTAGAGGATACATCTATTGATCTTGAAACTAATGTGTCCGCTAAAGGAGGTTCAACAGAATCACGAGAGGAGATATCTAGGGAGTTCTAAGGGAGCGATATCATGAATGTTGATAGGTAGAGGATGGGAGTAGAATTGTCTGTCATCTCAACATCAGAGGAGGGATCACGATGGGTGGTTTGGAGACCTCCTGTTCTAGGGTAAGGGTGGAACCAAACTTCACAGGTAAAGGAGAAGTGGACTCATTACAAGCGGCCTCTTTTTTGTGAAGTACTTGAATTGTATCGCAAACATCTTCAAGATGGGGATAGTGATGGGAATAATGGTCATAGTTATTGCACAAAGTGCAAGGGTGGTTTATGCGTAACGATCAAATTATCTTAGCTGATTTAGGAAAGGTTACATGGACCTCGAGGATGTTAGGGTCGAGAAAGGTATCAATGACAACTTCTTTAATGTGAGGGAGTTCAGGAAATTTTTTGGTGGCATGACTGACAACATCACACAAAGCGTAAGGAGGAAGAGGCTTTATGGCCTTAGGGGCAAGTGGAGTTGCTGGGGAAGCCTTGTCTTGGGATCGCTTCTTTCAGGATTTTACACCAGATGATTTCATAGAAGGAATAGGCTCCTATTGAGGTTGCTGTGGAACTGAAGCAAAGGCAGGGGTAGGAACCACTAGTTGGACAGGGGTCAAAGTGGTGTAAGGTTTCAATTGATGAGGTGGAGTGTTTGAAGGGGGTCAATGTACCAAAATAGGATCCCTAGGGTGATATTAGGTAGACTCAATGTAGCCATGACAGGTGTAAAATAAATTTCAAGAGGTGGGAACAATAATAGTATCTGACCAAAAATGTAATGACCTAAAATAATAACTCCTGCATGGTTAAGGGCTAGGGGAAAGGATTCATGCAGAAAAATATTAGGAGAGACACCAGCAAAAGGAGGTGGTCCTTGAGGAGTTGTACTATTAGGCTTGGTTGAGTTAGGCACAACAAGTTGGGAAGGTGCAAACTGATGTGAAGGCATAGCGGCCCATTTGTGGGAGGCCCACAATTCTTGGAGCATGAAAGCACTCGATGAGCTAGGCTCAAAAGGAGTAGGTAGGGGCCATATTAAGCACCAAATAAAGAGGAATATTTATAGACTCCTAGAGAAATAGAAGTGACAGTCTTATTGTCAGCCATGAAAGAAATGTTGGTCTGAGGTGAAGTTTGGGATTTTGCATCATAATACTTCAACTAATCGACGGTGACGATATTTCCATTGTGGAGAAAGAACATATTATGGTGAACCGCAGATCTGACAGTTGACATAACATATGTATAACTATCAACCAAAAGAATGTTATAGTCAAGGGGTGCATCAATGAATTTGATATCAATACAGACAATCTTACTAGGAACTATGACTGGGAAATTGTTGTATAAGCCAAGGGGTTGTGAAAGATGACCATCCCATGTACTTAAAGTGATGGTAGGCGGAGATAGGTAGAGGGATCTAACTTTTTTCCAAACACTGGTGGCCATCACACAGGTGGAGGCGCCTTTTTCAATGATACACAACAAGACAACAACGTTTCGAATGGAGACTGTAATTTTGAAAGCAATGGATGAAGGTAGAGGAGGGTTATCCAAATTTTAAACATGGAAGAAAATCATCTTATCATCTTGAGGATCTACGAATCCTAGAGAAGATAGTAGAGCTTTTCATTTTGATGGGTACATCTGGAGGAATTCTAGTGTCGACATGGAAGTAGGGCACTGCGCCAACTCATCTACTATGTTATAAGTATGGGCAGCTTTGGCAGAAGAAGCATTTCGATGTAACAGTCCTTTGGGAATCTTAGGAATGACCTCAACATTAGGCTGATGAATCTTTAAGGTAATTTTGGGTGATGATAGAGGATTGGTAGACACTTCGGGTTGGGACTCATCCATAGACTGAGCATGCATCTTGTTATAGTGATGTAATCGAGTTTGGAGGTTTACTTGTTAGGTGTTTACCTCATAAGAATTCATCATCAGAATATGATAATTGTGGTGACCAAATGGAGGATCTGGTTGATCAGTCTAACCTTGCGAAGGTTGGGCAACTATATACCCTTGGTGGGGAAAGGGTTGGTGAGCACAACGGGTTGAGATGAAGTAGGAGGGGGAGGAGGAGTGAAGGGTTTCGATCCTCAAGAAGCTGCTTAAGCTTCTCATGCTTGGCGCACCTGAGGTAACAACGGACACTCATGAGTATAATGACCATATATTTGACAACAAGCATAAGGTTTATTCATATAAAGATCCTTGTTCTGCTTGGGCTAACCGCTGTGTTGTTGGGTTGCATGATTAGGTTGAGTAACTTGAGAGGTATTGGGTGGAGGACCCTGGTTGCCTTGATTGCCTTGATACTACTTGTTCCTATTACCCTTCACCATGTTCCTTTTTTTTGGATTGAGGGGATTGCGAGCACTCTACTAAGCATACACTTGTCCTTGTGGAGGAGGTTCTTGCTATGGTTGGAGGGGGAGTAGGCATGGGGGAATGGGGCACTAGTGTTGAAGTTTCTGGAGCACTAGGTTGTGCATTCAGATAATATGCATATGGAACAACATTGGTATAAGCAGGCGATGAAATAGCTAGCCCTGACATCGATTGATGCAAACGAGGATATGCATATGGTGTGCTGGGACCTGGATAATGAATGCCCTAATAAGGATTGGGGGAGGGATAATTGTACATGGGACTAGTCCCTCTCTAAGGTTGACCATAACTCATTTGAGGAGGAGAATATGGTTGGGGGTGTGAAAGGGTTCCAATAATGCCACCTATGCCATGAGATGACCTCGATACATTAGCAGCACTAAGCTGAGGCATATCAGGGATGACAGTGTAAACGTAACCTAACTGGGCATAAATTAGGTCAAATTTAAGAGCTATCTGGAGAGATTCTTCCTCAGATTGAGGAAAGTGAGAAACGACATATTTTGCAATGTGAGCCAATATTGATATAATAAACCAATCCATATAGACTCGGCCTTCAAATTCAGGAGCTCGACAGATGCACCTTGTTCTACGCCATTCCATAACATGGTTAGAAAAGCGAGCGGCAAACGTTTCATGCAATGAAGTCAAAATTTCAGTACATGTATCATAATGAATAGCTAACTATAAATCTGAAAGAAAGGTTTTGGCAAGAATTTCTACAGTGGAATGGGTTTCCCTGGGCTAGTCTACATACCACTTTGCATTAGGTTTAGCGAGTGTGCGTTGGAACAACTAAAGATGAATGGAGTCGTTGGTAATAAAATTGGATGAACACCACATATGAAAGGAGGGAACATGATTGGTTGGGTCTTCTATAGGATTACCCTCAAAATTCATGATATATGAAGGGAGTTTTGTAGGCATTGCTAGCCATATGGGATCGTGGAGAAGGGGATCATTGATGCGTTGGTTAAAATATGGGAAACTTAGACTAGTGACAAAAGGATGTAAAGGAGTCGGAGTGACCATGTTGGTTGAGGATCCTCTAGTGAGGGTACGCTGGTTGGCACCTGGGTTACCACCTTGGGTTCTTGGACCTGCATTAGTGCCTGAAATGATGGTGATATGAGGATTAGGGGACGTAGAATCAAAGGATGAATGGAACGAATGAGCAGAATCAGAATGATGACACGATGGAGGAGTGAGAGGATGAACTCACACCCAGGTGGGAGGAGTGACATGGCCTAACGGAAACTAAGGGTGAAGCCCTCAAATTCGACGCAAAAAATGCCTTGAAGGTGCTATGATTTCTAGACTAAGTGATAATGACAAGAATAAAAGAGCGAAAAACATCAAGAAAACACCTAGTGTAGTGGTGTCAAGTGTAAACTAACTATTTTAATGATGTTACTCTATTGCAAGCAAATATGTCCTATCAAATAAAAAATACCTCTAGCCTACAGGTGATATGGATCCTAAAACAATCCTAGATCTACTATTTCAGATGGCCTTCCAAAGAACTTCTTACTTGATGAAATCTCATCCTCGCAAGCACATATTTCCAGAGAAAGGTGGGGTAGAGGACCCTCGGCTTCCCACAGCCAGTCCTATAAGGTGTTTTCCTAATATTGGTCACTACGGTTACCTTCATCCCGTGGGGGTGGTCAAGTTTTCAGCTTCTTGGTAGTCAGCCACCAGATATAATTCCTTTCGACTGGTTGGGTAGCCCCGAGGAGAACTACTCACATGATGACCTAACCTAACCCCCTCTGAATCAGGTTTCTGACCCACTCCGACTTCGATCATGGGATGGTAAAGTATTTTTAATCTCCCTAATATGACAACTTCTATGTATCAATGAAAAGTGACCGATGGGTTTTATTGGAAGCCTATCCCGTCGACCCTACACCTACACTACAAGGATTGTTTGGCCAAGATGCCAAAGTGGGCTTAATCTATGTGTGTTGATTTATTAAGGTGCAGTGTTTAAATTCTTGGCTTGGCAGTGTTAGCCAAGCTCACACTCACTTAAAGTGTGAGTTGTGAAAAATATGTGTCAAGTGGATGAGTTAATTAAGCATGTTTCATGATGCCATATGCTTTTGAAAGTAAAATGTTGAAATATTGTAAATGAATCTGAAATGACAGAGCACTCACACAAAGACACTGGCCAAACTCATTCTACATTCCATCAAAGTAGATTCAATTACATTTATAAGACTGAAACATAGCTTATCAACTTAACCAATCTCTTAGAAATAGGATCTGAAGATCTAATTATGGAAAACAATCTTACAACCTCCATCCACACTCTAACAATGTTTTAATAATTAGTTTCTCCATTAATTTTCTAACTTCGCCCCTTAATGGAGAAATTCATCTGACGTCATTTTTTTTTTCCATTTAGTTTTTTTCCTTCCATTGTGATATGGTTTATCCTCAACACAATATGATTTTCCCTTACTACTTATATTAAATAACAGTCTAATGAGTACAAGCTTGTTATGAGCATTTTTCTTATCATTACTTCTAGTGTTCAATATCTGATCCCTAGATTCTTTCCACCTTGAAAGAATTTTATCTACTTCTAAGGGATTTTTGCAAGTCACCCTATCAGGGCTCTTATCTTTAATTATTCTCCAGATCCTTTTGGTTGCATTTTATTGGTCATTATCTAAATTGTCAACAATAGTTTCTGGTATCAATTGTTTACACCCTATGTCATGAACTACTGGAAACTCTTCAATCGTAGGATTTTTTGGAGTACACTCTTGCTCCTGATTATCAATAACATGATCACCAATAACATCGCATTTTTTGTTAGCTATTTATTTGAACTCAAAACTATTGTTGGACCCAAAAATTCTTCCAAATGGACTCATGAAAAAGTGATCATCTAAAGGTTCATTGTTAAAGAAGTCTAAAAATATAGACATATTTCCTATATACTACTTTACCTCTGCCATAGAAAAAAATTTGTTACAAACAAGGCACTTTGAAGGTCTAACCTCGCTCCCACACAACTCTTACCAATAGGATTTCAATACAAAACACCTTGCTTTGGAAGCTACTCCTCAATAGAGTGACACACCATTTGCCACAATCAGTTACTTCACAAAGGTCAAATCTTTGTGGGAAACAAACAACTGGCTGCAAGATCTATGCACTCAACTTGCGATGGGAAATTTAGCTTCACGCCACAAGGATGATTAGGACTATTCTTCTACAAAGAAATCACGCTCTCAGCTTACTTCAATAGAGTCACCACTCACACAACTCATAATCTTCACAAGTTGTAGTTGCAACTCAACTTACACATAGTCCAATAGAAACACCAACTCCTCAACCAAAAGTTTGATATTCACATCCTTGCCACCCTCTATGAATGAACAAAAGAACACAAATCTACCAGCCTCCCATGATAGAAGAAATTGATGTACGAAATCCTTCAACTTGCAATCCTGAGCTCTATGCGAATGGTGCCTTAATCTTCTCAGTGTCATCAATTGTGGGTTATCAATCCTAAAATCCTAGGTGATCTTCCTCACGACTTGTATGAATTTCTTCTAGAACCTTCAGATGTCAAGGAGCGCTACCATCCTAAGAAAATATAGTAGATGGGATTGCAGTGTAGTCAATATCAAACGACAACAATCACACACACACTATGATTGCAATCACAATGCTACTTTTGGCACAAAGGACATCTAACATAGCAAGATAACCACATAAAGAGGAAACAAGGCAACCTTTGGATAATCAACCCAACCTCAGCCTCAGAGTAGAAGAGTAAAAAACTTGTCCCAATTGGCATTACATCCTATGATACGAGCTTCAATTCATAGGCAAGCAAAGAGGGTTCATCTAACACCAGTAAACAACTATGCAACTCCATAAGCAATTATAATCACTCCAAACACAAGTTCATAGGTATCACATCTCAATTCTACATCATTACAGCTCCGACAATGAGCTGGCACACATACCCACTCTACATGAACGCACTGATGGAATATAGTAGCACCAAAAAATAAACACATCCAACGTGGTCACTCACACTACATATGTTGGTTGCTCACTAGTGACACAATAGATGGTCCACTCTTGTCTTTACTCAACTCACACATCCTTTAGCTAACACTTTGACCTCAGCTAAGCAACATTTATGTTGGAAAGGAAGAGGAGCTAGAACAAAAATTTCACACAAAAAACACACAATCTACGACTCTTCTATTTATCACACAAAAACTTGATTATTACAGTGAACCCAATGAAGGGTGTTTAACCTTTTCAAACTAGCAACTCAACTAAAATAACTTGACATGGAACCACACACTAAAATTGACTATGAATTAACTCCACTTGAATCAACGTTCAATTAACTAACTCTCTAATTTTAGATAAATCTCGATGCAGGAGTTAATTAGCTATTTTAACACTCCCCCTTAATTAAGACTACTAAACTAGGACATGACTCATGACAACTCAAACATGCCTGCTAATCTAGGTCTCAACTAGGCTTACAACACCCAAGTTTCTTGTATGAAACTCAAACACATATTTTTCTAATGACTTAGTAAATATATTAGCCAACTAGTCCCTAGATTTACAAGGCTTCAAGTGAAATTATCCATTGCTCAAAAGTTCCCTAATAAAGTGATATTTAGTATCAATATGATTGCTCTTTTGATGAAACACACTATTCTTGGATAATGAAATCACTGAGGTGTTGTCACAATATATTGTTGTTGATCCTTATTGTTTATGCTTGAGTCCATCAAATAATCTTCTTAAACATACTACTTGACATGTTGTTCATGTTGCTACTACGTATTATGCTTCTACTGACGAAAGTGTCACAATAGGCTGCTTCTTAAATTCCCATGAAATCACACCTAAACCAAGATGGAACACATAATTGGAAGTTTTCTTCTTATCATCCATACTTCCTACAAAATCATTATTTGTTTATCCAATCAATTCCTTCTTCTTTGTGCTTACATACATTATGCCACAATCTCTAGTTCCTGCTATGTATCTCAAAATTATTTTTCCTACACTCCAATGTGTGTCTCTTGGAGTCTCCATAAATATGGAAATCAAATTCACTCCTTGTATAATATTTGGTCTTGTAGTTGTGAGATACATGAGGCTATTAGCTAATCTTTTGAATAGATTTCGATTGACATATAGTCCTTCATCATCCTTGCTTAACTTTGTACCTGTTGGAACTGGTTTAGGGACAGGTTTGCAATTTTCCATCTTCAATCTTTTCAACAAATCTCTAGCATATTTATTTTGGAAAATAAAATTTCCTCTTTTAGATTGCTCAAGTTCTACGCCAAGAAAATATTTCATGAGACCAAGATCTGTCATCTCAAATTCTTCCATCATGGCTACTTTAAATTCATCCAATTCAAAATCAATTGTATAAATCATGTCATCAACATATAAGAAAACAATAAAAATTTGTCCATGCTCATTTACCTTTGTGTGCAAGGTAGGATTAATGCTTCTTCTGCAAAATCCATTCTTGATAATATAGTTGTTAATTCTGCTATACCAAGCTCTAGAGTGCTTTCTTCAACTTGTAAACTTTATCTTCTTTACCTTCAACTTCATATCCTAGAGGTTGTTGCACATAAATTTATTCTTCTAGAATTCCATTCAAGAAGGTTGACTTCACATCCATCTAATATAATTTCCACTTTTTTTGAGTTGCTGTGGATAGAACTGCTCTTATAGTATCTAATATGGCTATTGGAGAAAACGTCTCCAAAATCTATTCTTGATTGCTATGGGAATCCTTTTTCTACAAGTCTTGCTTTAAATCTGTCAATTTCACCTTTCTCATTTAGCTTTGTCTTGTATAACCATTCTACACCAATGATATTTTTATCCTTTGGAAAATCAAACAAATCGCATCTATTATTATTTTTAGTAGCTTCAGTTTCTTCATCCATGGATTACACCCAATTTTCATCTTTGATAACTTCTTCAAACGAAGAAGGTTGGAAATAAAACAACGTAGAATTTGAACTAACATCCAAATCATCAAAAATATCTTTTAGACTTCTCATCTTTCTCTTAGCATTGCTTGATTCATCACCTGATTGATTGCTGGGAGAATCTCGATCTATTGATCTACTTAAAGATTGATGCTGCTCAGAAAATCTTGGATTCCATGTTAGTGTTTCTCTATTTGGAATCTTCATCTATGATTCTTGTTGCTCCTTTTCTGCTACATCATCTTCTTCCATAAGTGGCACTTGTGCATCAACTGTTTGGTTTATATTACCATTCCACGACCCTTGTTCTTTGAACACAACATCTCTACTAATTATGGTCTTCTTGGTGACAGGGTTATACAATTTGTAAGCTTTCGATTGCTCATTATAACTAGTAAATATGAATTCTTCACTTTTATCATCTAATTTTCCTCTTAGTTCTTTAGGCACATGTGCATAAGCTACACATTGAAATACTCTAAGATGAGATACGCTACAAGACATATATGACCATGCTTTTTATGGTACTCTGTTCATCACACTCTTTGTACGAGATCTGTTGATCACATAAATAGCACATGCAAATGCTTCTACCCAATACTCATTAGGCAAGTTTCTGCCTTTCAACATGCTTCTTGCCATGTTCGTAATTTTCTTGTTCTTTCTCTTTGCTACACCATACTGTTGTGATGTATACCTGGTTTTAAATTGTCTTCTGATTCCATTTTGTTTGCACTAATCATGGAATTCCTTCGAATCATATTCTCCACCACAATTTGACCTAAATATCTTGATATGTCAATCACTTTTTTTTCTCTACCAACGCTTTAAATTCCTCGAACTTTGCAAAATTTTCAGACTTCTTCTTTAAGAAGTAAACCTAAGTCTTTCTGCTATAGTCATCAATAAAATTGAGGAAGTAAGAACTTCCACCAATCGACTATGTCCTAATAGTTCCACACAAGTTTGTATGAACTAGCTCAAGAGGTTGTTTTTCTCTGTATGCAACTCCCTTTGGAAAACTTTCACGATGTTGCTTTCCCAAGGTTGTGTTAGAGTCGGTCTAGTAGCCCTCCATCAGCGATCAAAGCTCTTTGCATTTGCATAAGTAGGTGTCTCATCAGTGTCATCCTATTGCATTCCATTAGGCATGCCATAACCCTGATGGAGGGGCTTGTGTCTTTTATTCCCCTCTTGGCACTGCTGGATTAAGTTTGTTTCAGTCAATAAAATTCCTTACAAGGTCATTGGTCTTGTCTTGAAATCAAGGGTCGTAGGTCTAGGGTTTAGTCCAATTTTGTCTTTTGAGGTCAATAAATGCCCAGCAAGCCAGAGGGATGTTCATCAAAACATCACTTCAGATGATTTCATATTATATAGCTAATTTTTACGTTGAGTTCAAAAACTCTGTTTTTGAAGGCAAGGTCATTTTCTCATTTTTGTAAAAATTTGTAAAAAATTCAAATTCTCCAGAAGTTGGCATGCGGCCTTGGTCTCCTTTTCCAAGACTCCTCAGAAGCTATCCCTGCAAAAAAAAATTCAGAAAAAACCATCAGTTCAACCAATTTTTCAAAAAGAAGAAACCAAAATCAGACCCAATAAAGTTCAAAAAGTGTCAACACTCAAAACATTAGAAAGTGAGTTTTGGGCAAATGTAAATTTAAAGCAAGCCTATAAAAGCACATTAAACTCCATTTGTAACTCATTTGCCTCTCACAAGCTAAGTGGAAACTTGCAAAGGCGATTTCATGAGATATTGAGCAAAGTTGGACAGTCTTGGTAGCGCGCTACGCATTGGGAGTGGTGCGCTACGCGTTGGTGGTACGCTACGCGTAGGAGAGGTTCTCGCAGTGCAAAAACACACGGGAGCTACGCGTACAGGGCGCGCTACGCGTTGGGCAGAGGGCGCTACGTGTTGAGTATTTTGCCCTAAAACTTACAGCAAACACCCAATACACTTCTCTTAGCTCCAGCAAGTTACAAGTAAGCTCTTTCATGATTCTTTTGGTTATTTTTTGAAAAGTAAATGTAAAGGAAAAATGACCAATATGCCATGAAATGGAAAACAAGAAACCCTAATGTTGATTTGTAAAATGCAAGATTAAGTTTGCAAGGGTTTTCAAAGATATGCTGCCCAAGGTTTTCCTATGATTCACCCTCATTTTTCCTCTCATGTTCATCATCATTCCTTTTCAAATTTCCCATAAAATTTCACAAAATTCCTCCATAATTTCCAAATCCTACCCTTATCCCTAAAATTCAATAAAATCTCCCTAAACCCTACCTCCTTTATATCAAACCCCTGCAAATTATGATGATGTGATGATGTATATGTCACAATTTGTTTCCCTAAATTCCCTTTTTATATATATTTTCCCTAAGTCCCCTCAAAAGTCCCCCTCCCTAATATCTCCCTTGTGTTCTTTTCCCCTTGGAGCAGCATTCAAATAGTCAAAGCAGCAGGTCATTTGAGCAGAAGTGGCAGTACATTTCAGCCATTTTGCTTTTGAAACCTTGTCAGAAACCGAAACAAACTATGAGCAAAGTGATGACCGTGAGTCAACACCGGAGGTTGAGGTGCCAAGAAGGCCTCATAGGGGTGGTAAAGGTGGTCAGCATGTGAGAGAGGAGCCCACCTCTTTGGCCTATTTGCAAGCTTGTCCAATTGCAGTCACATGCTTCTGTTATCAATCATGCTATGAATATTGTGAGAGAATTTCCCAAATTCAGCATCACAGGGAATTGGTCCGCTTGTTTGTTTTGCATTCGCACAACAGGCATGTGAATCTTGCAGGGGTGGATTTTACATTGTCACCTGAGATTGTTGCTCAAGCAACAAGGATAGCCAATGTTGGAGAAGAGTGGAACAAGCGCCAACTGTTGGAAAGATTCCAGTATGAGTCCTACATTAAACCTGTATATATGAGGCAGGTAACTGGTGTGTTTCCTTTCAGATTCTTGAGGGATGAGTATGCGCCCTTGATGAGGCTCATCATTCACTATTTCACCTGTGAGAGCAGATTTTCACGTTTGTATTCGTATCATATCCGCTTGTTGATGCATTTCACATGGGTACGGATGATGAACATTCATTTCTTCATGTGTCATAATATTGAGAGGATGGTGCCCTTGGTGCGGAGAAAGAGCCCAGTACAGCAACACAGGAGCATCTACCATTATGCTTTCATCAAGATTGTGGTCATGCATCAGTTGGCCCAGCAGGGTATTACATGGGAGGATTTCATCTCTCGAGATTTCTTCACAGCACCACCACCCCTTGAGGTTGTTCATGAGGGAGGACCTTCACAGCAGTATGACATCCCTGAGCCCAGACATGTCAGTTTCCCTCCATTGGTCACATATCAGAGAGGCCACAGGGCCTTATTTGCATCAGCTCGGCGAGTATTTTCTCCACAGCAGGTGGAAGGGGTCTCGCCTTCTTCATCAGCACCGCGAGTGTTATCTCCACAGCAGGTGGAAGGGGCCTTGCTTCCAACAGAAGCACAGGTATCAGAGAGGGGCAAGAAGCCCATGATTGAGGAAGGATTGTCAGGTGATCCAGATATTGACATCATTGATATTGAGGCTAGCTCCCCTGCCTCAAAGCTCAAGGAGATCATCCGAGAGCAAAGGACCGAGAATAAGTCGCTGCGCAAGAAATTGTAGATGGAAAAATGGGTGATTAACTATTTAGAGCAGCACAACAAACAGTTGGAGGATGAGCACGAGCTTTATGAGCAGCGGAAGATTCGTGAAGACCGGGAATTGGCCCGTAGGAGACCCGGTGATTTTACACCCATAGATCGAGAATCCATGCTTATTCGAGTGAACACTCACTTGGAGAGGTTTTTGGCGAAAGCCAATAGAGACAAAGATATGCTCCGCCACATGAAGAATCATTATTGGGCTCGAATGCACATATGTAAGGCAAAAATGAAGGTGCTCAAAGGACGGTTGGCCAAGGCACTAAAACAAAGAAAAAGGCCTGATCCCCTCCACATCTTGGCTAGGGCTTCCTTGAAGGAGAATGGTGCTAAATGACTTACCTTCTGCATAAATTTCAAAAAAAATTGAGCATTTTTGGTCATTTGTGAATTTTTTGGGCAAAAAACAGGTTTTCTTCCTCAACGCGTAGCGCGCCGCGCGCGACCCTTTCGTTGGGGAGGTCCATTTCATGAAAACTCAACATTTTTAGATTTTACATGCAAAAATACACTTTCTTAGCAATTAACAAGAAATTTCACCAAGTTTTGAGTCTCGAGAAGGTCAAAAAACAAGCAAAGAATGACTTTCTGCCACCTTTTTGACACACAGGAAGCAGTCTTGGGAGATTTCAATTTTGGAGGGGAAAACAACCACCAAATTTAGAAATTCCACTTGGGATGCAAATTAGACATCTAGACCTTTCCAACAAGCCCACGTTTGCCTCATTTGGACTCCTGGAAGTGCCTCAAAATGTGGCTCAAAGGCGCGCTACACGTTCAGGATTGGGGCGCTACGCATCAGCACATTTTCTCAATTTTTCACCTATAGCTCAGCAAAACGCAGTTTTGACTAGGTTTGACTTTTTGGAGTGGATTTTGATCCTCCTTTATGTAAATGATGTAATTTTATGATACTTTGACACTTATTTATCTCTTCTAGAAGATTCATTCATGAGATAGGCAAAATAAATAATGAATTGGTTTCCTATCTTATAGAGGCAGTTGTTGACTGCCTAGATTTTAGTGCTCAGTTTGGAATTGGTTGAAATAGCTCCTAGGATAGTGAGCTCGACCCCTAGAGGCTAGGAAAGATGTTAGCTTTCCTATATTATGTGCTTTCCTAGTCATTTTCATGGTTGGACTCTTGAGGGAGAAAGCTTCTATTGTATTACTCATTGTATCTCTGCATTTTGGCAAAGGAAGAGAGACCAGGGTTTTGCAGTCCTTTTTGGGATTCCTATGGTTACATGTATTGATGGTGTGTTTCTCTTTGTACTTGTAAGTTTGTTATGTGAATCATCTTCTTACTCTTTCTTCTGCAAATTAGGCAAATGAAGTGTTAAGGTAGAACTCATGGTTGCTATGCTCTGCCTTTAAGTTTTCTTAATATCAATGTTTTCAGCTGTTTAAGGAGAATTCAAGGTGATTTCTTGCTCTCCTTAGCTTCTCACCAGTCATTCTCATCCATCCAAATCTTTCAAAGGCATCAATACACCTACCTCGCCCCAAAGAACCCCCTGCGAAAACTGTGTCCAATCCCCGCACCCAAAATTGCCTTTCCCCAAATTTTCACCAAAACCCTAAAAATCCCAAATCAAACCTTTTTATCAATTTACTAGCCTAAAATCAGTGTTCTTTATTGGTTATCTCTGCCCGTTGAAGATCTTTGCCGAGATAGACCGGAGAGAGCCCTCTCCTGCCCCGTAGGGCTAGCTACGAGGCTAAGTGGTTTGATGTTTCCTTGGAGTTTACCTTTTTCAGCCTGAGGTGAAATTTCAAGTGCTAACATATTGGCGACCATACTGGGGAGAACAAACTTGTTTGTGGATTGATGTGTTTGTTTCATAAGTCTTAGACGAAGCCTGAAGATTATGCCAGGTAGCCTTCGAAACGCTTTTGCTTCACATAAGCGGAAGTAGATAAACGTTGCTTTAGTCAATCTCCATGAGATTGTGAATACAGCACTTCGATTGCATTTTACCCTAGTTTATTTGTAAACTCTGAACTTTTGGATGATTAGTTAAGAGTTTTCATAGGCTGATTGGTTATTTGTTCTTTGATATCCAAACTGGCTTCCGATTCTGGTCATATATTCAAATCTCATTCATGTCCAACTATTTTTAAGTATCTTGAAGACATTGATTTTGACGAGAGTTTTGAGTTGTCCTTGTTCAAAACCAAATCTGAAAGTGCACTTGATTCTCTAGTTCCCAACCCTGATTTTGCTGCTGCCCTTGAAATTGAGAGACACAATAAATTGGTTGACAATTTCATCCTAAGATCTCTTCAGTCAGATATTCACGCTACCAATCTTGCTGAGTGCATTGAAACTATATCCGTTCATATTGGATCCACTATCACGGCGCATGAGCAGACCAATCCTCCTTTTATTTCTATTTCTCCTATAATCACTTATCCAGAATCTACAGTTGGTTCGCCCTCTACATCCCATACCACTTCTCCTCCTCATACTCCTCATACTCCTCATACTATAGCTACACCTACTCCACCTACTACTCCTAGACCCAATCTACCTAAAGCAATGGCTACCCAATTTGCTCCCCTTGCTCTTCCCCAAAATCTGCATGATATGCCAGCCGACTACCAGAGTAAAATCCCTATGTTTGATGGCACTCCTCAAAGTGTCTCTGCTCAGCGACATATAGACAAAATGACGACTTTCTTTGATCTATATGAGATAGATGAAGAGGATGTAACTATGCGTTTGTTTGTACAAACATTTGATGGAGAAGTAAGAAAATGGTTCAGAGGTTTGACAACTAGAAGCATACTCACCTTGGAAGCACTTCAGAGACAGTTTCTAGATCGATGGGAAATCAGAAAGGATCCACTTCAGATCAATGCTGAGTACAACAATCTCAAGTGCAATCATGGTGAGTCCGTTCAAGATTACATTATCAGATTTAACACAATTTACAATGCTATTCCAGATGATTTAAGGCCATCTAGAAAATCAGCACTTCTCAAATTCCCAGGTGGCTTTAATCCGGAGATGGCTTATTCATTGAGAGATAGAGATCCTCCTACCTTGGAGGATATGCATAAAATTGCTGTCAGTGTTGAGGCAAACTTGAATGATAAGAGATCAAGGATGAAGGCAGAAAAGCGAGTCACAATCAAAGAGGAAGCTTCTACATCAGATCAGCTCCTCCGTAAGGTTGAAAAGATTGAAAGAGCACTTGAACATGTTCATCTTGAAAAGTCGGAGCCTCAGATTCACAATCCAAATTTTCGAGGTCCGCAACAGCCGCAATATAGAATCAAACTGCGTGAAACAAGAGCACAAGAGCCAGCAGTTCAGCAGCAAATTAAACCTCCACTTCAGCAAAATTTTGTGAGCCAAGAATCTGAGGATGAAGGTGATATGGTGGGAGAGGAAAATCACTTCTTCACTCCTGATGATCTGCCCACTTATATTATAGAAGAAGAAGAGTTGGTGAGAAAATCCATCGTCCCTCAGGATGAGCATTATATCTTGTCAAATGATGCAGCGCTTGAAGAAGAATCGGAAGAATATCAAAGAGGGTACTTGAATGCTTTATCCGCTCAGCGAAGACAATTAAGAAACCGAGTTGTTCCCATAAATCCCATCCAGAAAAGGACAGATACTTCAGCAAAGAATGGTTCAGCTGCTCCACAGAAAAAAGGGAAAGAGATAAGCGATCCTTCAACAGGTCAATCATCATCAACAAGCAAGATAGACCAGCCATCAACCACACCGAGAGATAAAGATGAAGAAAGAGAAGTTTCGACCAAAGAAGGTGAGAAGGTTTCAGTTTTCAGTTTGGAGAATCAAATCTCAAAGTTGAAAGTGTCCATTCCTTTGACGAAAATCATGAAGAACAACACTTACCGAGGCCAAATCTCTAAGATGCTGAATTTTGATCCAATGCTAGACATGGTGAATGTAGAAGATGATCAGCCGCAATTGATTTTTGGGCCCCCTTTAAATGGTGAGTCTCCCGAAAGTGATTTTCCTCCATTCTATATCAGTTTGCAATTGCATGAGTATGTTTTACATAATGCTATGTTTGACTCGAGAGCTTCACATAATTTGATGCCGAAAGCAATCATGGAAAAGCTGGGACTAGACATCACGAGGAAATATCATGATTTGTATTCATTTGATTCTAGCCGGGTAAAATTTATTGGTTTGATCAAGGACTTGGTAGTGATCTTAGATCAAATCCCAGCAAAGAATGTTTTGATGGATGTGGTGGTGGCGGATATTCCTTCGCGATTCGGAATGTTGCTTTCGAGATCTTGGGGAGCTAAGCTCAAAGGTACACTTCAGCTCGATTTTTATTATGCTACAATCCCAGTCTTCGGTCAGATGAGGAAATTATATCGGGAACAAAAGATGAAATACATGAGCACTAGTAAGGAAAAGCCAGTTAATCATCCTGTAAATTATGTACATACAGATTTAGAGTCATTTGTTTTGTTTGCAGATAATTTTAATGAGATAGATAGTTAGTTAGTTCAAGAAGAAGATATACCAAAAATTATAGAAAATTTTAGAGAAATTTTGAGAAAGGAAAGTGAAGAAGGGTCCGCTGTCATGGAGCCAACAGCTGAAATCAATGGGCAGCAAACAGAAAATGCAGAGACATCACATTTTCAGCACTTAGAGGACGATGAGGATGGTATTTGGACCATGGATTTTGATGGCGCTGTGGGCAACGATGGTGCTAGTATAGGTGTGTGGATTCGAAGTCCATTTTCTGTCCGAAACAAAGTCCCAAGCAAGGTATGACTATGTTCTTACAAATTGCCATTCGATTGTTCAAACAATGAGGCAGAATATGAGCCTCTCATTGCTGGCCTAAAAATCGTTCGAAAGCTGAAGGCAAAGAAGATAGCAGTATATGGCGACTCCGAGTTGGTTATAAAGCAAGTGAAAGGTGAGTTCCAGGCCAAGCATCCTCGTATGCGACCATATCGAAATGTTGTCCTAGATATATTAAAGCTGTTTTCTGAACATACTTTGACATGTGTGCCCCACATCCAAAATGGTGTTGTGGATGCATTGGCTAAGGCAGTAAGCAATCTAAAGATCCCCATGAATTCCAGCAATAAGTTTGAGATTTATGTGAAGCGTCGTCCTACAGTTCCAGACAATCAAAGATGTTGGCAAGTTTTCCAAGATGACGAAGAAATCAAGGATTTTCTGCAAGTTGAAGGTGAGTTCAAAGACATCTCCATAGATACAGAACCTGAGGAAGTAAATCAGATGGATGTATTGTAACTTAAAGATAATTTCATTCCTAAAGGATTAATTCCTTTGGAGGAGTTGTTCGATCAAGATGACGTGGCCCGCAAACCAACTTTGAGGCCAACCGAGGAAGGTGTTGAAGAAGTGAATGTCGGAACAGCTGAAAATCCAAAGATGGTGAAACTATCGAAGGCATTGACGCCAAAGGTAAAGAAAGAATATATCAGATTGTTGTCTTCGTTTTTTGATGTTTTTGCATGGGATTATTCAGATTTGAGAACTTTTGACACAAGTATCATTCAACATACCATTCCCATAAAGCCAAATCAAAAGCCTTTCTGACAAAAGTTGAGAAGAATTAATCCTAAGTTGTTGCCTTTGATTGAGAAAGAAGTTAACAGGTTGTACAAGTCTGGAATTATAGTGCCAATCAGATTTTCTGACTGGATTTCCAACTTGGTGCCCGTGAGAAAGAAGACCGTGAGATCCGCTTGTGTATAGACTTCAGAAATCTGAATAAGGTGTCGCTAAAGGACAATTATCCGCTTCCCAAGATGGATCATATATTGCAGCGGGTATTTGGGGCATCAAGGATGTCGCTACTTGATGGTTATTCCGGGTACAATCAGATTTTGGTGCATGAGGATGACCGCAACAAGACTGCATTCACTACTCCATGAGGGACATTTCATAATGCCAAGATGTCGTTTGGATTGAAAAATGCAGGTGCTACCTTTCAGCAGGCGATGGACATGGCCTTTGCTAATGAGAAGGATGTCTTTTTGGTCGTTTATCTTGATGATTTAACTGTGTTTTCGAAGTCTGATGAAGAACATTTGTATCATTTAACAATGGTGTTTCAAAAGTGCAGAAAATATGGTATCTCATTGAATCCGAAGAAGAGCCTTTTCGCCATGAGTGAAGGAAATATGTTGGGCCACATCATTTCCAAAGATGGCATTCGTATAGATCCTGCACGTGTGGAAGCTATTCAGAAACTAGAGCAGCCCCGAAGCAAGAAGGAGATTCAATCCTTTAATGGCAAGTTGAATTTTCTGCGTCGCTTTATTCCGAATCTTGCCGAACACCTCAGAGAAATCACTAACACGCTCAAAAAGGACAGCCAGCTCAAATGGACCGAAGAGGCAGTAAAGTCTTTCAATTTGGTAAAGTTAATTTTATCTTCAGCCCCAACTCTAATCAGCCCGAATTATACACAAGATTTCATTTTATTTTCATTTGCTTCTGAGCATACATTAGTAGCTGTGCTGATGCAAAAGAGAGATGGAGTTGAGAAGCCCATTGCTTTTTTCAGTCGTATTATAAGGGACGGAGCGTTGAAGTATAATATCATTGAAAAAGAAGCATTGGCACTGGTAAAAGCCTTGAAAGATTTCCGTGTGTACATATTGAATTCCAACATTTTGGCATATGTTCCTAACGCGGCTGTTAAAGATGTTTTGGTATAAGCGGAACCGGAAGGAAGGCGGGGTAAGTGGATTGCTGCACTATTAGAATATGATGTGGAAATTAAGCCTACCAAGTTGATTAAGGGTCAAGGTCTCGCTAAATTGATGGCTGAAACAAATCTCCATGTCCTAGATATTAATTTGATAGCTACCCTATCCGATGAAGATGAGGAGAATTCAGCACTACAGGTATCTGACATCTTTATTTCTTCTCCTTGGTATGCTGATATTGTATATGTGCTTCAAAATTTGTCTTCACCTCCTGGGATGCCTCGAAACAAATCTAGGACATTGAAATTAAAAGCTGCCAAATTTTGCATCATTAGATCTGCACTATATTGGAAGGACCCAGGTGGCATATTGCTGAATTGTTTGGTTGAGGAGGAAGCTAAGAGAGCTGTAGAGGATTTTCACAAAGGTGACTGCGGGAGCCACTTGTTTTGGAAGACCATGGCAAACAAGATCCTAAGGGCAGGTTTTTATTGGCCTTCATTGTTTTCAGATGTATATAAAGCAGTCAAGAGTTGTCATGAATGTCAAATTTTTCAAGGAAAGCAGAAATTACAGCCATTGCCTCTCAAGCCCATTGAAGTCAGCACACCATTTCAGCAGTGGGGCTTGGATTTCATCGGCGAAATTCATCCAGCATCTTCCGGACAGCATCGATGGATATTGACAGCCACCGATTACTTCACGAAATGTATTGAAGCCATTCCCACCCGGCAGGCCACGAACTTGGTAATTATTTCTTTCCTTGAAAATAACATATTGTCGCGTTTCGACTATCCACATAAGTTGATTACAAATAATGCAGCAGCGTTTAAATCGAAGAAAATGGTTTATTTTTGCTACAAATATAATATCAGTTTGGGGCATTCGACCACCTATCATCCGCAAGGCAATGGGCTGGCTGAATCTTCGAATAAATCTTTGGTAAACATCATAAAGAAATTGCTAGAAATCAACAAGAAGATCTGGCACAAAAAGTTAGTAAATGCATTATGGGCTGATCGTGTAAGTCAGAAAAAGTCAATTAGTATGTCACCTTTTGAACTAGTTTACGAGACAGATGCAGTGTTTCCTACTTCGCTTAGTATTTCGGTAGCAAAATTGCTTCAAGAAGTTGGTGGTGAGGAGGATCCCATGCAAAGGCGGATTGGTCAAATGATTCATTTACAGCAGACACGGGAGGAGGTTCTTCACAATACTCTCAAGTTGCAAGAGCGCATAAAGAAAATCTATGACAGGAAAGAAAAACCGGATGATTTCCAAATAGATGATGTTGTTTTGAGGTGGGATGCCCGAAATGAAGACAAATGGAAACACGGAAAGTTTGACAACTTGTGGAAAGGTCCTTACAAAATTGCAGCATACAGTGGTCCAAATGCCTTTCTTCTCAAAGAAATGAATGGTGATGATTGTCTCGGGGGGTCGGTCAATGGTCGACTGCTTAAAAGGTACCATGTCTGAGCATTTTCTTCTCTAGTCATTATCATTATAATTACCATTTTACTTTGATTCCACTACAAGTGTGAACTGATCTTTCATCTTTAGTCTGGGGCCTGCGGTGAAGGCTATAATTCTGAAGATGAAGATTAGTTGGTGTGAATTTGTTGTTGTTTGTATCAGTGCATTTTCTGTTTAAAGTTGAAGTCAGTTTGAGTCAAAATTGGTCCAATTTTCAGTCACTTGTCAAGTCAATAAAGCTGTCCTAGTTTGGGTCAAATATGTAAATAATGACTCCATTGCCCAATGATTAAAAGGCACTGGTCTGCTCTCCCAGAGGTCTAAGATTCTTGGCACCTCCAAGGAGCTACCATCCCCATTGGAGCCAATGTTAGAGTCGGTCTAGTAGCCCTCCATCAGCGATCAAAGCTCTTTGCATTTGCATAAGTAGGTGTCTCATCAGTGTCATCTTATTGCATTCCATTAGGCATGCCATAACCCTGATGGAGGGGCTTGTGTCTTTTATTCCCCTCTTGGCACTGCTGGATTAAGTTTGTTTCAGTCAATAAAATTCCTTACAAGGTCATTGGTCTTGTCTTGAAATCAAGGGTCCTAGGTCTAGGGTTTAGTCCAATTTTGTCTTTTGAGGTCATGTCTTTTGAGGTCAATAAATGCCCAGCAGGCCAGAGGGATGTTCATCAAAACATCACTTCAGATGATTTCATATTATATAGCTAATTTTTACGTTGAGTTCAAAAACTCTGTTTTTGAAGGCAAGGTCATTTTCTCATTTTTGTAAAAATTTGTAAAAAATTCAAATTCTCCAGAAGTCGGCATGTGGCCTTGGTCTCCTTTGCCAAGACTCCTTAGAAGCTATCCCTGCCAAAAAATTTCAGAAAAAACCATCAGTTCAACCAATTTTTCAAAAAGAAGAAACCAAAATCAGACCCAATAAAGTTCAAAAAGTGTCAACACTCAAAACATTAGAAAGTGGGTTTTGAGCAAATGTAAATTTAAAGCAAGCCTATAAAAGCACATTAAACTTCATTTGTAACTCATTTGCCTCTCACAAGCTAAGTGGAAATTTGCAAAGGCGATTTCATGAGATATTGAGCGAAGTTGGATAGTCTTGGTAGCGCGCTACACGTTGGGAGTGGTGCACTACGCATTGGTGGCACGCTACGCGTAGGAGAGGTTCTGGCAGTGCACAAAAACACGAGCGCTACACGTACAGGGCGCGCTACGCATTGAGTATTTTGCCCTAAAACTTACAGCAAACACCCAATACACTTCTCTCAGCTCCAGCAAGTTACAAGTAAGCTCTTTCATGATTCTTTTGGTTATTTTTTGAAAAGTAAATGTAAAGGAAAAATGACCAATATGCCATGAAATGGAAAACAAGAAACCCTAATGTTGATGTGTAAACTGCAAGATTAAGTTTGCAAGGGCTTTCAAAGATATGCTACCAAGGTTTTCCTATGATTCACCCTCATTTTTCCTCTCATGTTCATCATCATTCCTTTTCAAATTTCCCATAAAATTTCACAAAATTCCTCCATAATTTCCAAACCCTACCCCTATCCCTAAAATTCAATAAAATCTCCCTAAACCCTACCTCCTATCAAACCCCTGCAAATTATGATGATGTGATGATGTATATGTCACAATTTTTTTTCCCTAAATTCCCTTTTTATATATATTTTCCCTAAGTCCCCGCAAAATTCCCCCTCCCTAACATCTCCCTTGTGTTTTTTGTCCCCTTGGAGCAGCATTCAAATAGTCAAAAACAGTAGGTCATTTGAGCAGAAGCAGCAGTACATTTCAGCCATTTTGCTTTTGAAACCATGTCAGAAACCGAAACAGACTATGAGCAAAGTGATGACCGTGAGTCAACACTGGAGGTTGAGGTGCCAAGAAGGCCTCACAGGGGTGGTAAAGGTGGTCAGCATGTGAGAGAGGAGCCCACCTCTTTGGCCTATTTGCAAGCTTGTCCAATTGCAGTCACATGCTTCCGTTATCAATCATGCTATGAATATTGTGAGAGAATTTCCCAAATTTAGCATCACAGGGAATTGGTCCGCTTGTTTGTTTTGCATTTGCACAACAGGCATGTGAATCTTGCAGGGATGGATTTTACATTGTCACCTGATATTGTTGCTCAAGAAACAGGGATACCCAATGTTGGAGAAGAGTGGAACAAGCGCCAGCTGTTGGATAGATTCCAGTATGAGCCCTACATTAAACTTGTATATATGAGGCAGGTAACTGGTGTGTTTCCTTTCAGATTCCTGAGGGATGAGTATGTGCCCTTGATGAGGCTCATCATTCGCTATTTCACCTGTGAGGGTAGATTTTCACGTTTGTATTTGTATCATATCCGCTTGTTGATGCATTTCACACGGGTACAGATGATGAAAATTCCTTTCTTCATGTGCCAGAATATTGAGAGGATGGTGCCCTTGGTGCAGAGAAAGAGCCCAGTACAGAAACACAGGAGCATCTACCATTATGCTTTAATCAAGATTGTGGTCATGCATTAGTTGGCCTAGCAGGGTATTCAATGGAAGGATTTCATCTCTCGAGATTTCTTCACAGCGCCACCACCCCCTGAGGTTGTTCATGAGGAGGGAGGACCATCACAACAATATGACATCCCTGAGCCCAGACATGTCAGTTCCCCTGCATGGGTCACATATCAGAGAGGCCACAGGGCCTTATTTGCATCAGCTCGGCGAGTATTTTCTCCACAACAGGTGGAAGGGGTCTCACCTTCTTCATCAGCACCGCGATGTTATCTCCACAGCAGGTGGAAGGGGCCTCGCTTCCAACAGCAGCACAGGTATCAGAGAGGGGCAAGCATCCCATGATTGAGGAAGGATTGTCAGGTGATCTAGATATTGACATCATTGATATTGAGGCTAGCTCCCCTGCCTCAAAGCTCAAGGAGATCATCCGAGAGCAAAGGATCGAGAATGAGTCGCTGCACAAGAAATTGCAGATGGAAAAATGGGTGATTAACTATTTAGAGCATTGCAACAAAGAGTTGGAGGATGAGCACGAGCTTTATGAGCAACGGAAGATTTGTGAAGACGGGGAATTGGCCCGTAGGAGACCCGGTGATTTGACACCCATAGATCGAGAATCCATGCTTATTTGGGTGAACACTCAATTGGAGAGGTTGTTGGCGAAAGCCAATAGAGACAAAGATATGCTCCACCACATGAAGAATCATTATTGGGCTCGAATGCACGTATGTAAGGCAAAAATGAAGGTGCTCAAAGGACGGTTGGCCAAGGCACTAAAACGAAGAAAAAGGCCCGATCCCATCCACATCTTGGCTGTGGCTTCCTTGAAGGAGCATGGTGCTAAATGACTTACCTTCTACACAAATTTCAAAAAAATTTGAGCATTTTTGGTCATTTGTGAACTTTTTGGGCAAAAAACAGGTTTTCTTCCCCAACGCGTATCGCGCCGCACACGACCCTTTCGTTGGGGAGGTCCATTTCATGAAAACTCAGCATTTGTGGATTTTTCATGCAAAAATACACTTTCTTAGCAATTACCAAGAAATTTCAAGAAGTTTTGAGCCTCCAGAAGGTCAAAAAACAAGCAAAAAATGACTTTCTGCCACCTTTTTGACACACAGGAAGCAGTCTTGGGAGATTGCAATTTTAGAGGGGCAAATGACCACCAAATTCAGAAATTCCACTTGGGTTGGAAAGTAGAAATCCAGACCTTTCCAACAAGCCCACTTTTTCCTCATTTGTACTCCGGGAAGTGCCTCAACAGTTGGCTCCAAGGCGCGCTACGCGTTCAGGATTGGGGCGCTACGCATCAACACATTTTCTCAATTTGTCACCTACAGCTCAGCAAAACGCAGTTTTGACTAGGTTTGACTTTTTGGAGTGGATTTTGATCCTCCTTGACGTAAATGATGTAATTTTATGATACTTTGACACTTATTTATCTCTTCTAGAATATTCATTCATGAGATAGGCAAAAATTAAATGAATGAATTGGTTTCCTAGCTTATAGAGGCAAGTTGTTTTGACTGCCTAGATTTTAGTGCTCAGTATGGAATTGGTTGAAACAGCTCCTAGGATAGTGAGCTCGACCCCTAGAGGCAAGGAAAGATGTTAGCTTTCCTATATTATGTACTTTCCTAGTCATTTTCATGGTTGGACTCTTGAGAGAGAAAGCTTCTATTGTATTACTCATTGTATCTCTGCATTTTGGCAAAGGAAGAAAGACCAAGGTTTTGCAGTCCTTTTTGGGATTCCTGTGGTTACATGTATTGATGGTGTGTTTCTCTTTGTACTTGTAAGTTTGTTATGTGAATCATATTGTTACTTTTTCTTCTGCAAATTAGGCAAATGAAGTGTTAAGATAGAATTCATGGTTGCTATACTCTGCCTTTAAGTTTGCTTAATATCAATGTTTTCAGCTGTTTAAGGAGAATTCAAGGTGATTGCTTGCTCTCCTTAGCTCCTCACCAGTCATTCTCATCCATCCACATCTATCAAAGGCATCAATACAGTCCCCTACCTTGCCCCAAAGAGCCCCTTGCGAAAACTGTGTCCAATCCCCGCACCCAAAATTGCCTTTCCCCAATTTTCCACCAAAACCCTAAAAATCCCTAAATCAAACCTTTTTATCAGTTTACTAGCCTAAAATCAGTGTTTCCACATTGGTTATCTCACCCATTGAAGATCTTTATCGAGATAGACTGGAGAGAGCCCTCTCCTGCCCCGTAGGGCTAGCTACAAGGCTAAGTGGTTTGATGTTGCCTTGGAGTTTACCTTTCTCAGCCTGAGGTGAAATTTCAAGCGCTAACATATTGGCGACCATACTAGGGAAGAACATTCGACTTGTTGATTGTCTTGTCCCAATACATGAACTCAAATTGCGGATCTGATGCTGATGGTGACAGCAATCAGACACATATGCAGGCTGAACCATTCACCTGGCGACTCCAATTCAATCCAGACATTCCAGTGCTTGTTGATTCATTCATGCAATGGTAGGGTATGTGGCAAACCTTACCCTGTGTGAAGCTGTAGAAGAAATAAGAAATGAGTTAGCAGATACTAAATATGATGAAGATGTTTTCAGTGCCTTGCTTCAATGGTCGTAATCTTCAAAGTTCCCTTGGTTCGAGTTAATTGTTGAAAGAATCGAAAAGGAGATTCAAGATTTAGATGAGCAGATCCAGTCATATGATTTCTGAGATCCCAAAAAGTTCTTGGAAATCCTTCCTCCATTGAAACAAGAACTCATAGAATTGCCTACAGATGTTTACATTGACAATGTGCAGCTGGAAATATGCGTTGCAGAGTTGGGGCAGCCAACATAGTTTGGCTTCCGTGATCCTATTGCAGCATACATGGACACGTTTTTCAATTTGATTAATAGATTAGGCTGTCTTTTCCGTGACCAGGGTCATTACGTGCATGAAGGGTTGCCAGCAATAACATATCCGTCCTGGTGGAAGCATTCTAAAGCGGCATCATTTTTAGGTTTACTTGAATGGTTAATCTGGCATTTTAGTATTACCTGATCTATCATTTGTACAGCCAAGTAGGGTAGATTTTGTAAATAAATAAGCAGCCAAAGGGCAGCATCTTATTCCAGTTTCATTGCAACTTTAGTTTGAAGTTATGTTAAGCTAGTGTTTTAGTCATTTCAGTCTTGAGATTTAATCAGTTTGAGTTCAGTTTCAGTTTGAAAATTGAGTCAAGAGTTGTGTCGATTTGTTCAAATAATGACTCCATTTCCCAATGGATAACGCACTGGTCTGCTCTCCCAGAGGTCTAAGGTTCTTGGCACCTCCAAGGAGCTACAATCCCCATTGGATCCAATGTTAGAGTCGGTCTAGTAGCCCTCCATCAGCGATCAAAACTCTTTGCATTTGCATAAGTAGGTGTCTCATCAGTGTCATCTCATTGCATTCCATTAGGCATGCCATAACCCTGATGGAGGAGCCAGTGTCTCTATTCCCCTCTTGGCACTGCTGGATCAAGTTGTTTCAGTCAATAAACTATTTCAAGGTTACTTGTCTTGTCTGGAGGTTAAAAGTCCTAGGTCTAGGGTTTAGGTTCATTTTGTCTTTGAGGTCATGTCATCATGTCTTTAAAAGTCAATAAATTCCCAGCAGGCTAGAGGGATGACTATCAAAGTATTTCTTCAAAATATTTCATCTTGTACAGCTAATTTTTACCTTGGATTTAAAAACCCTGTTTTTAAAGACAAGGTCATTTTCTCATT
>APFE031638610.1:72264-90929 GCA_000404065.3 Pinus taeda | reverse complement strand
TTTGGACACCTTCCCCTCACTCGATCTATGAGATTCCACTTTCCACTGCTTCCTAACATCCCTCCCTACTTCCCAAAATTTCTCCAAGAAATTAGAAGCCCCTTATCCCCTTCATTTCGCTCCATTTCGACAAAATCCCTTGTTTCACACATCGGGATAAGTTTCACTCAAAAGTTGTTTCAGAGCAATCAAAGATGAATTTTGGAAAAAGGAGAGAGATTTTTGTCCAAAACATGCCAAAGAAGTAAAAAATCCCTCACTTTTTACACAGGTATCATGGTTTTAGATAAATGTCAAAAATACAGTTGCCTCAGGAGAATTGAATGCACCTCTAAAGTGACCTTGGGAAAATCAAGATTTCTCCTCACATGGTTGGCCAAATGACTTATTTGATGAGTCAAATGATAACTAGACACAAATAGATTTCCAATGAGCTATCATGAGCTCAATGTGGAGTTAAGGAAGGAATTGAAAAGTTGATTGCAACAGCACTCTGCCTTGAGGCAGCCGCATTTGGCACATTTTTACCAGTCTTGGGAGGTTTGATTTTTGACAAGCAAATGAACTCCAAATTGAAACATTCCAGTTGGGTTGGAAAGTAGACTCAAGGACCTTGCAAACGACCTATCTTGCACCCAATTGCAACATCGGGAACGCCTCCAAAAGCCTCCTGCACAATGCACTATGTAGCTACGTGTGCGCTACACACTGGGCGGTGTGGTAGGCATTGGGCCTCACTGGCCAGTGTAAAATAAGAAAGGTGCTACGCATTGGGTAGTGCACTACACATTGGGTTCGGGTACTACGCACTCATTCCAGCATCAAATTTATGCACCCAGATCGTGTCTAATCACCTCCAAAGCTGCAAGTAGGTGTTCTTTGACTGATTCAATCAATTTGATATTGTTTATAGTGTGTTTGAAGAGAGGCATTGATGTGTTGGGTGTAGAAAAGTGAAACTCTATGCACATACCAAAATCATTCCTTAGGGTTTTTAAATAAATGTGGGTGGTTTAGTGAAGATTTCTCATCCTCTATTGATGAAAACCAACTCCATGCTCATTTGTAAACCCTAATCAACATTTCAAAGGGCACACATTATATTTTGTTCATTTGTCAAGCAGTGTCTGTTTGTGCCAATTCATTGAAAAAAGAGCATTATCATTATGGCTTAGTTTCTATGATTATTTGGTAAGCATAGAAGAAGTTTTGAGTATGCATTGAAGTTTGGCTCCACCACACCTATATCACTATACATATCACAAACATCTTGATACCAAAGCCATGTCAGACACAGATTTAGTTTATGAGCAGGAGGTAGAAGCTGACCGGGAGACTTGGCTCGAGAGGGTCAACATTCATTTGGAGAAGTTTTTGGCAAAGGAAAATAGGGACAAGGACATGCTTCACCAGATGAAGACTCACTATTGGGCTCGCATGCATCTTTGCAAAGCGAGAATGAAGGTCCTCAAAAGGCATTTGAGCAAAGCACAAAAACAATGCAAAACGCCTGATCCACTTCGAGTTTTGGCCGAGGCTTCACTAGTTGAGCATGATAGATGATGGAGGGTCTTCACTCCAAATTTGGGCAAGTTTGGAGAAAATTTTGTCACTTCAAAATTTTTGGCTTGCGAAATAGGTTTTTTGGCTCTACGCATAGCGCGCAGTGCGCTACCCTGAAGATTGGGAGGTCAAAATGAAAAATGGCTTATAATTTTGGACTTTTCATGAAGAAATATACATGTTCAACCATTTCTGAAGCATTTCATTGAGATCTGGATGGTCAAAATGTCCAAAAACATCATGAAAACCACCTTGCTGCCACCTTTTCCAATTACAGGAAGTACCTTTGGGAGAATTCAGTTTTGAGGAGGACATGGTGGAACCCAGGAGTAAGGAGGAGATGCCATTTGAAATCCTCCTGAATGCCCTTAGTGATTTAGTGAATGGTCAAAAGTAGATGTTGTATGAGATCAAACAATAGAACCTAGACAGAAGCATCCACAGGGATTTCCTATTTTGGGAGACTTCTGGGGCCTCCCAACAATATGACCACATGTCACCAAATACTCACCCACCAACCTTAGGTAGGAAAATTAGGACCATATTGCCTTCTTTCCTACCATCAACACCTACTAAGAAAGGTGGATCAGATGAGCAGATGCCCATGGGATATTATTTAAGGGAATGGAAATCAATGGGTGCAATATTGCAAGGAAGCCCCATGCTTTTACAGACTATTATCATCTCAAGCAAAATGAGAAGGGTAGGAATTATGGAGGCCACAACACTTAGAGCTCCATGTTGCAGCATACTATTGGGAGGATGTACTTCCCCACATATGATGGCACAACCAACTGCACAACTTGACCTTGGGTGGAGAAGCTTGATACTTATTTCTAGCTCAAGAGGATGACATATGTGGAAGTGATTAAAATGGCTACCCTACACTTGGAGAGGGAGGGAGGCACATGACTGGCCATTTCATGGATTCTCTACTCTGGGGCATGACAAAATGACTTCCTATAATGATTTCACATGGATAGTGGTGGAGAATTTTGATTACAAGGATTTGGAGGCTTACCTAAGGGAGCTGAAAAAATTCAGAACTTAGGTCATCCATAGTAGTATATTTCAATGTTTCTGAGGGTTTCAGTCATAGTTTCATATTTATCAAATGCTGAGAGGGTGTACATATTCATAGAGGGTTTTCTAGAGTCATTTCTTGTAGAAGGGTAGTCACACATGCCTTCTACTCTGCAAGAGGTCATGACATGTGTTAGAGACATGCAGGGGGCATCCCCAAGAGTCGAGCACCTATTTCATCCTGTACTCCCTACCTTCAGAAGGGAAGTGATACAAGGCCAGCACCACAGAGAGCAACCCAGGGACGTGTGCATCTAGATGACGAGAGTCAAAGAGAACTCAAGAGGATGAAATTGTTCTTTACTTATTGGAATCCATGGGCATTGGGCCATTAATACGTAGCGGGAGAGGCCGATTATATCGAGGGATTTTTAGATAGTGATCATTAGGATGATGTGGAGTTGGATTATGGTGGAGGATATCGTGAGGGTCTGGTAGAGAGGGGACAACCACCACCACCACCACATGGGGAAGCATCCTTCACACCATCTAGGGGACCCCTTAACTCCTTGTGTGGGGACCCAAATTTCTCTCCCCAAGGATCAATAGCACAATGAAGGGGTGGTGTTACTCAGTCCTAGTATACAATGGGGCCACCCACAATTTCATCAATGCTTAGATGGTCTAAAGGAGGGGCATAACCACAACAAAGTTTGAGGGGTTTTACGTTTTGGTGTTGGAGGATAAGACCATGAAATTCACTCAATATTTTCCTGTTTTGACAATGACCATGGGAAACTACTTCAAGATAGACAATTTATTTGTAGTGGATGTGCTAGACAATAATATAGTGATGGGTTTCCAATGGATATACTTCCTTGGCTGAGTCACCACCGATTGTAGGATGCTGGAGATGGTGTTCATCGGGACAGATGGCAAGTTGGTAGTCTTGAGGGCAATGCACTCGTATTCTCCACAGACAGTTCTAGCACATCATATGGTGGTAGATTTGAGGCATGAAGATAGAGCCTAGGTTGTGGAGATGAGGGTTTAGGAGGATGGGAGATGGGCCCAACCTCGACACCCAAACATATAAGCCATATTCAATATATATTTGGTGGTATTTGGTTAGATGACATTGGCACATCCACTAGATAGAGGATTTGAACATGCCATTGACTTGGAGATTAATGTGTAGGAAGTTATTATTAGGTCCCTATAATATTAGTGTATTCCCTCATTGTTATTATTGTAGCCCCCGTATTCTTATTTTCGTGCCCCATAGAACCCCACTATTGTTATTATGATTCCCTTAAATTATTATTATTATGGTGGCTCTCATTATATTATGAATCCTTAGACTCCTATATATAGAAAGGAGGTTGTGTCATTTGAATCATCTAAGAATTTTTCATTTGTGTAATGTAAAGGAGGTTTCCCCCTCGAAGAGGCTGATTTTGAAGGTGTTGATCTATCGTTTCTTCTATTTTGTGATATGGTTGCATAAAATTTGGTATCATAGCTTGTGGGTTTCTTACTAGGTGTTTCCATTTTCTTTCTTCGAGGCATCAATTAATGATAATTATGATTCACTATGCCCTTTTGAATAACTTCAAAGTTGAAAGGCAAATTTTGGAAACAAGGAAGTCTACCAATCACAACTATACAGATGGAAATGTTATTAGTCCTAGGATTCCACAACATATAAGGTTGACACCACAACAACTAGAGGAAGAAGGAGAAAAAGGGCTTTGTTACAATTGTGATAGAAAATACACTAAAGTTCGTAAGTGTGTTGAGAAGAAATTATCCTACATAGATCAAGAAGAGGAGGAAGAAAAGGAACAAGAAACATCAAAAGACGAGGATATACACCAAGAATCAACCCCAAATAAGGAACAAAATGAGTTTGACCATATCTTGTAATGCATTTGGAAGGAATTACCCCTCCTCAAACTCTAAAAAAAGAAGTATGTATGAAGAAGAAAAACGTAATAGTTTTGATTGATTTGGGTAGTACCCATAATTTTGTTCATTGTAAGATAGAAAAGGAATTAAATTGCCTCACATATCCAACACCAGAGTGTCCAGTGTTGGTTGCAAATGGAGGAAGCATCAATTTCTCTAGAAAGTGCCATAATATCAAGCTATCCATGGGATAATATGTATTGAATAGTCCAATGCTTTCCATTCCAATGGGTGGTGCTTATATTGTACTAGGAGTCCAATGGTTACAATTTTTGGGTACAATAACTTTTAATTTTCAACAACATTTCTTGATTTCTTTTTTTTAGGAAGGAAAGCAAGTTGAATTAATGGGTATCAGAGGGAAACAGGGAAAAATAATCAACTTTAATAGTATGAAAAGGCTTTTGAAGAAATAACAATGGGATGTAATTACACAATTATGTTCTCTAGAGGTTCAAACATGGAAATCATCTATTTCTCTAGACCTCTAAAAAGTCTTGGAAAATCATTCCAAGGTATTTGAGATTCCCAGAGGCCTCCCAGCTATTCATGATCATGCCATTCATTTGATTCCAAGAATTATTCCTCCAAACATCAGGCCTTCTAGGTATCCCTATGCCCAAAAGAGTGAATTAAACATATGGTTACATAAATGATAAAGGCAGGTATAATTCAACCTTGTCAAAGTTCTTTCTCTACTCCAATATTATTTGTGCATAAGAAGGATGGATCATGGTGCATGTGCCTGGATTATAGGGAGCTCAACAAGCTCACTATTGATGATAAATTTCCTTTTCCTGTCATTGATGAATTATTGGGTGAATTACATGGAGAAATTTACTTCACCAAGTTTGATCTCACTTCAACATATCCTCAAATAAGAATGAAGACTGAAGACATTCCAAAAACAATAGTTAGAACTCATGAAGGTCATTATGAATTTTTGGTCATTCCTTTTGGCCTTACCAATCGACCTTCTACATTTCAAGGTTTGATGAACTCCATTTTCAAACCCACCCTTAGAAAATTTGTGTTAGTATTTTTTTATGATATACTAATCTACAACAAGTTGTGGAAGGATCATGTTGATCATGTCGACAAGGTGCTCGAGCAATTAGAGGAGAAGCAATTATATGCAAAAACCTCCAAATGTTTCTTTGGAGTACAAGAGGTGAAATATATGCGTCATACTGTATGTCATGAGGGTGTTAAGGTAGATGCTAACAAAATTAAATCCATTAAGGAATGGAAAATCCCTACTTCCTTAAATCAAATACCAGGATTTCTCGGGTTGACTGGGTATTATCACAAGTTTGTTCTGAATTATGGGAGAATAGAAGCACATCTAACAACATTATTGAAGAAAGATGCATTTTCGTGGATTCTGGAAGCAACTATGGCCTTTGAGCATCTTAAAGAGGCAATTTGAGAAGCACTAGTCTTAGCTATGCAATAATTCACACAAACCTTTATTGTGGAACGTCATGCCTTAGGAAATTAAATTGATGTTGTTTTAATGTAAGAAGAAAGACCCATTTCTTTCCAAAGTCATCCAATCAAAGGAAGGTATTTACAAAAAGCTATTTATGACAAGGAAATGTTGGCAATACTACATGCACTTAAGAAATGGTGACCTTACCTAATGGTAAGAAAATTCAAGGTAAAAATAGATCATGATAGTCTTAAATTCATTTTAGAAAAAATATTATCTTCAAAGGAACAAAAACATGGTCACAAAGACATTGGGTTATGACTTTGAAATCATCTACAAAGAAAGGGAAGAAAAATGTTGTTGTGGATGCACTTTCGAGAAAGGATGAGGATGTGGAAGCATTGCTTTGTGCCATTTCTATAATCCAACCAGATTGGATAACCAAAGTGAGGGATGAATGGAAGAATGACGAAGAAGTGTGGGAACTCATTCAAAAGTTGTAGCAAGATCCTAGTACACCTGATACATTTAGTTGGAAAAATGATGCATTATGGTAGAAATATCGCTTATACCTTTGTAAGAATTACAACTGAAACAAAATATTATTCTGGAATCACACAACTCTCCCTTGGGAGGCTACTTGGGATTTTTTAAAACTCACCACAGAATTAAGAAGGAATTTTTTTCAGGTGGCCTTAAATCTGATATTCAAAAGTTTGTAGTGTAATGTTTGGATTACCAAGAAAATAAAGTTGAGACAATTAAGACCCCGAGTTTGTTACAACCTTTATGCATTCCAAGTCAACATTGGGTGGAGGTTTCAATGGATTTTACCACAATTTTACCCCTGTCTGAAGGAAATAGTGTCATCATGGTGGTAGTTGATAGACTTACCAAGTATGCACAATTTCGTGCATTATCTCATCCATTTAAAGCCAATACAGTTGCTACTGCATTTATGGAAACAACTCAAAAAGTACATGGAAATGCAAAGATTATTGTAAGTGACAAAGATCCTTTTTTCAATGGAAACTTTTGGACATAATTGTTTTCTTCTCTGAGTACTCAATTAACTCATAGCTCATTTTATCATCCTCAATGACAGGGCAAAACTGAGATAGTAAACATTTTTTTGCAAGGATATCTTCATTTCTCTATATCTGATAAGCAGACACAATGCATCAGATGGTTACCTCTCGCTGAATGGTGGTATAACACTTCCTTCCATATTGCAACAAAAAAGACCCCATTTATGGCACTTTATGAATATCATCCACCATCAACCATGTCATATTTAAGAGAAAATTCTAAGGTTCAAGTAGTGTAAGATCACAGAGAATCAACAACAATTTCTCCAAATCTTAAACGATAACCTCACTTTGATGCCGAATTGAATGAAACAACAAGTGGATCAACATCACAATGAAAGAAGTTTTGATGTAGGCAACTGGGTATTTTTACGGTCACAACCATACAAACAAATGTCCCTCAAGAAATCTAAGAAGGATAATAAATTATCACCAAAGTATTATGGCATTTAAAAGGTGTTGCAAAAAATTGGTACTATGGTATACAAATTAGAGCTTCCTACATCTTCCTGAGTGCACCGTGTTTTCCATGCTCCATGATTAAAGAAGGTTATAGGTGCCAAGCTCTGAGTTCAAACAATATTGCCAGAATATGACGTGGAAGGAAAGATCATTTTTGAACCTGACGTAGTCACGGAAACAAGAAATCGACAGTTACGAAATCAATCAATTTCAAAGTATCTCATCAAGTGGAATAACTTACACACGGAACATTCCACATGGGAGGATGAAAATTTTATACTAAAGCATCCAAAACTACTGAAGCATTGAGGATAACATTTGTTTTGAACTAGAGGGGCTTGTTAGGTCCCTATAATACTAGTGTATTCACTCATTGTTATTAGTGTAGTCCCCTTATTTTTATTGTTGTGCCCCATAGAATCCCAATATTCCTTCATTGTTATTAGTGTAACCCACTTATTGTGATTATTGTGCCCCATAGAATCCCACTATTGTTATTGTAGTGCCCTTACATTTTTATTATTATGTCAACTCTGATTATATTGTGACCCCTTAGACTCCTATATATAGAAAGGGGGTTGTTTCATTTGAATCATCCAAGAATTATTAATTTGTGTAATGTAAAGGAGGTTTCACTCTCGAAGAGGCTGATTTTGAAGGCATTGATCTATCTTTTCTTCTATTTTGTAATTTTGTTTCATAATAATTATCACCACCCCTTATAGGCACCCCAAGGCATATAATGATGATATTGAGCGAGCCATGAGGGATTTTTCGGTTTTGGGCCAAATTAGGCCAAGTTCCATCTCCTTTGATTCTTTAGTGATGTTCGTGAAGAAGAAGGATGAAACCTCTTGCATGTGCATTGATTACAAATGCTCAACAAGAAGAATTTGAACAACTGATACCCCATCCCATGTAGAAATGAATTGATGGATGATCTTATAGGAGCTAAGTACTTCTCGAAGATAAATTTGTGCTCGAGGTACCATCAGATCAAGGTGAAGGATTAGGAAATCTCTAAGAAGACCTTTAGATGCCACTATGAGCATTTCAAGTTTTCAGTCATGGCATTTGGCTTGACCAATGCACCTGCCACGGTCTAGTCATGTATAAACCACCTATTTTAGGGGCAATTTAGGAGGTTTTTATTGGTGTTCTTCGATGACATCCTGATCTAAAATAGAACTTGGGAGGGGCACTTGGATGTGGTGTTGCATATCTTGAAGGAACAACAATTTTACACCAAATTTACTAAGTGTGATTTTGGGCTAACAGAGATGCTCTACTTCAAGCACATCTTTGGCAGATATAGGGTGAAGGTGCATGAGGAGAATATATGGGTAATTTGATATTTTTGGTGCCTAGAGATGTGATAGCATTGAGGGGGGTACTTGGCATTTGCACCTATTACCATAAGTTCATCAAATGATTCTCGTAGTTGGCGACACCCCTCACAAGTTTAACCAGGAAGGGGACTTTTTCATGGATAGATGGAGGCCAGTTAAGTTTTGATCACCTCAAGGAGGTGATGCCTAGCTTCTCAGTGTTGGCACCTCCATATTTCACCTACTCACTCACAGTCGAGTGTGATGGATCAAGAAATGGGATTGGGTAGTATTGTCCCAAGGTGGACATCCCATCACTTTTGAGAACTAGAAGCTCCTACCACACGAGAGGTCATATTCTATATATGACGAAGATATGTTGGACATAATGCACTCATCTACCAAATTCTGGTAGTACATACTAGGTAACCAATTTCAGATGAAGATAGATAACAATATTCTTCGCCACTACATGGGGAGGTAGGGCCTCAATGATGGACAATAGAGATGGGTTAGCAAGGTGGATGCCTATGATTTTGATATTGACGAAGTATGGATACTTGCTAAGTCTATCAACTACCACCATGATGACACTCTTTCCCTCTGATTTGGGTAAACCTCTGATAAAATCCATTGAAACTTCCTCCCAGCGTTGACTTGGAATGGAGAAATGTTGTAATAGGCCTAGGGTATTAATTGTTTCTACTTTATTTTGTTGGAAAAAAAAACCCTCCACCACAAACTTTTGAATATCATATTTAAGGCCATACTTAACCATGTGGTAAGATTTTAAAAATCTTGAGTTCCATCCTAAGGGAGAGGTGTGAAATTCCATAAGAATCTTTTGCTTGAGTTGGTAATTCTTACAAAAGTATAAGCGATATTTGTACCGTAATAAATCATTGTTCCAGCTAAATGTATCAGATGCACTGGGGTCTTGTTGTATCTTTTGAATGAATGCCCACACTTCTTTTTCATTCTTCAATTCATCCCTTGCTTTGTTTTTCCAATTTGGTTGCATAAAAGAAATGTTGCTAAGAAATTCTTCCATATCTTCATCCTTTCTTAAGAGTGCATCTACAACAACATTTTTCCTCCCCTTTTTTGTAGATGATTTCAAAGTCATAACCCAACATATTTGTGACCAATTTTTGTTGCTCTTTTTGTTCTAAAAGGTATTTAAGACTATCATTATCTGTTTTTACCTTCAAGTGTCTTCCCATTAGGTAAGGTTACCATTTCTTAAGTGAATGAAATATTGTCAACATTTCCTTCTCAAAAATAGCTTTGTGTAAATACTTTCCTTTCATTGGATGACTTTCGAAAGATGTGAGTCTTTCTTCATGCAGTAAAACAACACCAATTCCATTTCCTCAAGCATAACATTCCACAATAAAGGTTTTATTGAAGTTTGGCATATCTAAGTCCAATGCTTGACACATTTCCCCTTTAAGATGCTCAAAGGCTTTAGTTGCTTCTGCAATCCAAGAAAATGCATCTTTAGTTAGTAATTTTATTAAAGGTACCGCCATTCTCCCATAATTCTTAACAAACTTGGGATAATACCCTATCAATCCAAGAAATCCTCATAGATGCTTTATGCATGTGGGGATTTTCCATTCTTTATTGGATTTAATTTTTCTAGGGTCTACCTTAACAACTTCATTTGATACAATATGACGCAAATATTGCACGTCTTGTACTCCAAAGAAACTTTTGGAGGTTTTTGCATGTAATTGTTTCTCCTCCAATAGTTCGAGCGCTCAATCCACATGTTGAACATGATCCTTCCAAGACTTTTTGTATATAATTATATCATCAAAAAATACTAACACAAATTTTCTAAGGAAGGGTTTGAAAATGGAATTCATCAAACCTTGAAATGTAGAAGGTGCATTGGTAAGGGAAAAAGGCATGACCAAAAATTTATAATGACCCTCATGGGTTCTGAATGTTATGTTTAAAATGTCTTCAGTCTTCATTATAATTTCATGATATTGTCAATGAATTTCCAACTTGGTGAAGTAATTTTCTCCATATAATTCATCCAATAATTCATCAATGATAGGAATGGAAAATTTACCTTTAATAATGAGCTTGTTGAGCTCCCTATAATTGGACACATGCACCATGATCCATCCTTCTTGTGCACCAATACAACTAGGGTAAAGAAAGAACTTTGATTAGGTTGAATTATACCAGCCTCCAACATTTCCATAACCATAAGTTCAATTTCATTCTTTTGGGCATAGGGATATGTGTAATGCCTGATACTTGGAGGAACACTTCCTAGAATTAAATGAATAGCATGATCATGATCACGAATAGGTGGTAGGCCTTTGGGAGTCTCATGTACCTTGGAATGATTGTCCATGAACTTTTGGAGATCTAAAGAAATAGATGATTTCAAGATGGGAACCTTTAGCAAACATAATTGTGCAAGTATTCCATGTTGTTCTTTCTTTAGAAGCTTTTTCATGCCATTAGAGGTGATTATCTTTCTTGGTTTCCCTGCAATACCACTTAATTCAACTTCCTTTCCTTCTAAACAAAATTCAACAATTTTTTTTGAAAATTAAACGTTATCGTACCCAAATATTGTAGCCATTGGACTCCTAGCACAACATCAACACCACCCATTATAATGGAAAGCGTTGAACTGTTCAATACATATTCTCCAATGGATAACTTGATATTATGACACTTTCTAGAGAGATTTATGGTTCTTCCATTTGCAACCCTCACTTGACACTCTCGTGTTGGATATCATAATAAATTCCATTCCTTATATTAGTGTCAGTCTTTCCAGCCTTCCTCTAGTGATCAAATAGAGTGTCAAGGTCAAATTTTGTCATTTTAGTGAGTCTTCAAGCAAAATTTGGTCACTAGGCATTCGGTCTAGGGTTCGATTTCACTCCTTTCAAAGTTGTCCAAATGTCAGTCTATGTCACTATTCAGCTGATTCTATCATCATTCATAGGGTTTTCATCATCATGTCAGGTTCCATTGGGTCATTTCACACCTTGTTCATGGTTCAGTTTCGCCTAGGTAAGGTCATTTCCCTCTCCTAGGGTTTTGAAGGCAATTTCTCTTGGACGGTCAAATCATTAACAAAGCTTGTATCCAGATGTTCATACACCTTCCCCTATCCTTCATGTACCTTATTAAACACTTCCCATCACTCAGATCCCCCAAATTCCTCATTTTTGCACAAATCCTAGTTTCTTGCCACAACTTGGCAATTTTCTAGGCTAGGCCTGTGTTTTGCCCTTTTGGACCCCTCCCCCTCACACGATCTCCGAGATTCCACTTTCCCCTGCTTTCTAACATCCCTCCCTACTTCCAAAAATTTCCCCAAGAATTTAGAAGCCCCTTATCCCCTTCATTTCGCTTCATTTCGACAAAATCCCTTGTTTCACACATCGGGACAAGTTTCACTCAAAAGATGTTTAAGAGCAATCAAAGATGAATTTTGGAAAACTGAGAGAGGTTTTTGTCCAAAACAGGCCAAAGAAGAAAAACATCCTTCACGTTTTACACAGATGTAATGGTTTTAGATAAATGTCAAAAATATCGTTGCCTTAGGAGAATCGAATGCACCTCTGAAGTGACTTTGGAAAAATCAAATTTTCTCCTAGCTTGATTGGCCCAATGACTTTCTTGATGAGTCAAATGATAACTAGACACAAAGAGCTTTCCAATGAGCTATCATGAGCTCAATGTGGAGTTGAGGAAGGCATTCAAAAGTCGACTGCAACAACACTCTACCTTGAGGTAGCCTCATTTGGCACATTATGACCAGTCTTGGAAGATTTGATTTTTTATAGGACAAATGAACTCCAAATTGAAAAATTCCAGTTGTGTTGGAAAGTAGACTCAAAGAGC
This sequence comes from Pinus taeda, assembly GCA_000404065.3. Taxonomy (NCBI): domain Eukaryota; kingdom Viridiplantae; phylum Streptophyta; class Pinopsida; order Pinales; family Pinaceae; genus Pinus; species Pinus taeda. The sequence continues at coordinate 78,180 of APFE031638610.1, read as the reverse complement.
TTTCCAATGAGCTATCCTGCGCCCAATTTGGACACCGGGAAGGCCTCTAAAAAGAATCTGAAAGTCGCGTTATGCGTTGGGAAGGGCGCGCTACGCGTTGGGAAGATTTTCACAGTGTAAATTTATAAGGGCGCTACGCGTTGAGGGTGCGCTACGTGTTGGGCAGAGGGCGCTACGCGTTGGGTTTTTCGCCCAGAAAATTGCCAGGAAACATTCAAAACCTTTCTTAACTCAAACAAACTACAAGTAGGTGTCTTCTTTGACTCAAGAATCAAGTTAAATGGTGTTTTATATGTGTTTGAAAGAGATGCAAGTGATGTTTGGTTTAAGAATATAAATCAAACCCTAATCCCTTGTTGAGGTTTTGCATAAGGTATTAAAAACATTGTAAACAAGCAACACTTCATATCACAGCATCCTTGTGATTGTTTTTATGCCCGATATACCAAACAAGATACCTATTATGGCAGAATGTTTATGATGCTTGAAATGGTTTTTTGAGGATACATTGAAACTCTGATTTCTTCACACCTACAACATACACATTACAGTCCTCCTATTGCGCCTATTTTGGTCTCAAAACCATGTCAGACACAGATTTAGTTTATGAGCAGGAGATAGAAGTTGACCGGGAGACTTGGCTTGAGAGGGTCAACATTGACTTAGAGAAGTTGTTGGCGAAGGAAAATAGGGACAAAGGTTTGCTTCAACACATGAAAAATCATTATTGGGCCCGCATGCACGTGTGCAAGGCAAAAATGAAGGTTCTCAAGAGAGGTTGGCCAAGGCACTAAAACGACGGAAAAGGCCCGATCCACTCCAAATTTTGGCCAAAGCCTCTTTGACTGAGCATGGTACTTGATTGGGGACTCCCAGCCCAAATTTCAAGAAATTTGGAGAAAATTTTGTCAACTGTGAATTTTTTGTGCCAAACACAGGTTTTTGCTCTGAACGCGTAGCGCACCGCGCGCTACCCTGAAGATGGGCAACTCCTTTTCATGAAAACTCAGCATTTTTGGATTTGTCATGCAAAAATACACTTGCTCAGCAATTACCAAGAAAGTTCACCAAGTTTTGAGCCTCCAGAAGGTCAAAAAACAAGCAAAAAATGACTTTCTGCCACCTTTTTGACACACAGGAAGCAGTCTTGGGAGATTGCAATTTTGGAGGGGCAAATGACCACCACATTCAGAAATTCCACTTGGGTTAGAAAGTAGCCATCCAGACCTTTCCAACAAGCCCACTTTTTCCTCATGTGGACTCCAGGAAGTACCTCAACAGTTGGCTCAAAGGCGCGCTACGCGTTCAGGATTGGGGCGCTACGCATCAGCACATTTTCTCAATTTTTCACCTACAGCTCAGCAAAACGCAGTTTTGACTAGGTTTGACTTTTTGGAGTGGATTTTGATCCTCCTTGATGTAAATGATGTAATTTTATGATACTTTGACACTTATTTATCTCTTCTAGAAGATTCATTCATGAAAAAGGTAAAAATTTAATGAATGAATTGGTTTCCTAGCTTATAGAGGCAAGTTGTTTTGACTGCCTAGATTTTAGTGTTCAGTTTAGAATTGGTTGAAACAGCTCCTAGGATGATGAGCTCGACCCCTACAGGCAAGGAGAGATGTTAGATTTCCTATATTATGTACTTTATTAGTCATTTTCATGGTTAGACTCTTGAGGGAGAAATCTTCTATTGTATTACTCATTGTATCTCTGCATTTTGGCAAAGGAAGAAAGACCAGGGTTTTGCAATCCTTTTTGGGATTCTTGTGGTTACATGTATTGATGGTGTGTTTCTCTTTGTACTTGTAAGTTTGTTATGTGAATCACCTTCTTACTTTTTCTTTTGCAAATTAGGCAAATGAAGTGATAAGGTAGAATTCATGGTTGCTATGCTCTGCCTTAAAGTTTGCTTAATATCAATGTTTTCAGCTGTTTAAGGAGAATTCTAGGTGATTGCTTGCTCTCCTTAGCTCCTCACCAGTCATTCTCATCCATCCAAATCTTTCAAAGGCATTAATACAGTCTCCTACCTCGCCCCAAAGAACCCCCTGCGAAAACTGTGTCCAATCCCCGTACCCAAAATTGCCTTTCCCCAATTTTCCACCAAAACCCTAAAAATCCCAAATCAAATCTTTTTATTAGTTTACTAACCTAAAATCAATGTTCTTTATTGGTTATCTCTGCCCGTTGAAGATCTTTGCCGAGATAGACCGGAGAGAGCCCTCTCCTGCCCCGTAGGGTTAGCTACGAGGCTAAGTGGTTTGATGTTGCCTTGGAGTTTACCTTTTTCATCCTGAGGTGAAATTTCAAGCGCTAACATATTGGCAACCATACTGGGGAAGAACAAACTTATTTGTGGACTGATGTGCTAGTTTCATAAGTCTTAGACGGAGTCTGAAGATATGTCAGGTAGCTTTCGAAACGCTTTTGCATTGCATTAGCGGAAGTAGATAAACGTTGCTTCAGTCAATCTCCGTGAGCTTGTGAATACAACACTTCGATTGCATTTTACCCCAGTGTATTGTAAACTCTAAACTTTTGGATGATTAGTTAAGAGTTTTGACAGGCTGATTGGTTATTTGTTCCTTGATATCCAAACTGGCTTCCGATTCTGGTCATATATTCAAATCTCATTCATGTCCACCTATTTTTAAGTATCTTGAAGACATTGATTTTGACGAGAGTTTTGAGTTGTCTTGTTCAAAACTAAATCTGAAAGTGCACTTGATTCTCTAGTTCCCAACCCTGATTTTGCTGCTGCCCTTGACATTGAGAGACACAATAAATTGATTGACAATTTCATCCTAAGATCTCTTCAGTCAGATATTCACGCTACCAGTCTTGCTGAGTTCGTTGAGCATATATCTGTCCATATTGGATCTACTATCATGGCGCATGAGCAGACCAATCCTCCTTTTATTTCTATTTCTCCTATAATCACTTATCCAGAATCTACAGTTGGTTTGCCCTCTACATCCCATACCACTTCTCCTCATACTCCTCATACTCCTCCTCATATTCCTCATATTCCTCAGATTCCTCATATTCCTCATACTACAGCTGGACCCATTCCACCTGCTCCCCCTAGACCCAATCTACCTAAAGCAATGGCTGCCCGATTTGCTCCCCTTGCTCTTCCCCAAAATCTGCATGATATGCCAGCTGACTACCAGAGTAAAATCCCTATGTTTGATGGCACTCCTCAAAGTGTCTCTGCTCAGTAGCATATTGACAAAATGACAACTTTCTTTGATCTATATGAGATAGATGAAGAAGATGTTACCATGTGTTTTTTCGTGCAAACATTTGGAGGAGAAGTTAGAAAGTGGTTCAGAGGTTTGATAGCCGGGAGCATCACTACCTTAGAGGCACTTCAAAGGCAATTTTTAGATCGTTGGGAAATCAGAAAGGATCCGCTTCAAATTAATGTTGAATACAATAACCTCAAGCGCAATCATGGTGAGTCTGTTCAAGATTACATTATCAGATTTAACACAGTTTACAATGCTATTCCAGATGACTTAAGGCCATCTAGAAAATCTGCACTTCTCAAATTCCCGGATGGCTTTGATCCGGAGATGGCTTATTCATTGAGAGATAGAGATCCTCCTACCTTGGAGGATATGCAGAAAATTGTTGTCAGCGTTGAGGCAAACTTGAATGATAAGAGATCAAGAATGAAGGTTGAAAAGCGAGTCACAATCAAAGAGGAAGCGTCTACATCAGATCAGCTCCTCCGCGACGTTGAACAGATTAAAAGAGCACTTCAAAATATTCATCTTGACAAGCCGGAGCCTCAAATTCGTAATCCGAATTTTAGAGGTCTGCAACAGCCCCAATATAGAATCAAACAGCGTGAAACAAGGGCACAAGAAGCAGCAGTTCAACAGCAAATTAAACCTCCACTTCAGCAAAATTTTGTGAGCCAAGAATCCGAGGATGAAGGTGATACGGTGGGAGAAAATCACTTCTTCACCCCTGATGATTTGCCCACTTATATTACAGAAGAGGAAGAGTTGGTGAGTAACTCCATCATCCCCCATGATGATCATTATATCCTGTCAAATGATGCAGCGCTTGAAGAAGAATCAGAAGAATATCAAAGAGGGTACTTGAATGCTTTATCATCTCAGCAGAATCAGCAAAGACAATTGAGAGACCGAATTGTTCCCATAAATCCTATTCCGAAGAAAACAGATGGTTCAGCAAAGAATGGTTCAGCTGCCCCACAGAAAAAAGGGAAAGAGATAAGTGGTCCTTCAGCAGGTCAATCATCATCAGCAAGCAATATAGATCAGCCATCAAGCACACCGAGAGATAAAGATGAAAAAAGAGACAATCCGGCCAAAGAAGGTGAGAAGGTTTCAGTTTTCAGTTTGGAGAATGAAATTTCAAAGTTGAAAGTGTCCATTCCTTTGATGGAAATCATGAAGAACAACACTTACCGAGGCCAAATCTCCAAGATGCTAAATTTTGATCCAATGCTAGACACGGTGAATGTAGAAGATTATCAGCCATAATTGATTTTTGCCCCCACTTTAAATGGTGAGTCTCCCGAAAGTGATGTTCCTCCATTCTATATCAGTTTGCGATTGCATGAGTATGTTTTACATAATGCTATGTTTGACTCGGGAGCCTCTCATAATTTGAGTCCGAAAGCAATCATGGAAAAGTTAGGACTAGACATCACAAGGAAGTATCATGATTTGTATTCGTTTGATTCTAGCCGGGTAAAATGTATTGGTTTGATCAAGGACTTGGTTGTGAGCTTGGATCAAATCCCAGCGAAGAATGTTTTGATGGATGTGGTGGTGGCGGATATTCCTCCGCGATTCGGAATGTTGCTTTCGAGATCTTGGGTAGCTAAGCTCAAAGGTACACTTCAGCTCGATTTTTCTTATGCTACCATCCCGGTCTTCGGTTAGATGAGGAAATTATATCGGGAACAAAAGATGAAATACATGATCACTAGTAAGGAAAAACCAGTTAATCATCCTATAAATTATGTACATACAGATTTAGAGTCATTTGTTTTTTCTGCAGATAATTTTAATGAGATAGATAGTCAGTTAGTTCAAGCAGAAGATATACCAGACATTACAGAAAATTTTAGAGAAATTTTGAGAAAGGAAAGCGAAGAAGTGTCTGTTGTCATGGAGCCAACAGCTGAAATCAATGGGCAGCAAACAGAAAATGCAGAAGCATCACATTTTCAGCACTTAGAAGACGATGAGGATGGTCTTTGGACCATGGATTTTGATGGTGCTGTGGGCAACGATGGTGCTGGTATAGGTTTATGAATTCGAAGTCCATTTTCTATCCGAAACAAAGTCCCAAGCAAGGTACGAGTATGTTCTTACAAATTGGCATTCGATTGTTCAAACAATGAGGTGGAATATGAGGCTCTCATTGCTGGTCTGAAAATCCTTCGGAAGCTGAAGGCAAAGAAGATAACAGTATATGGCGACTCCGAGTTGGTTATAAAGCAAGTGAAAGGTGAGTTCCAGGCCAAGCATCCTCGTATGCGAGCATATCGAAATGTTGTCCTAGATATCCTGAAACTGTTTTATGAACATACTTTGACATGTGTGCCCCGCATTCAAAATGGTGTTGCAGATGCATTGGCTAAGGCAGCAATAAATCTTAAAATCCCCATGAATTCCAGCAATAAGTTTGAGATTTATGTGAAGCACCGTCCTACAGTTCCAGACAATCAAAGGTGTTGGAAAGTTTTCCAAGATGACGAAGAAATCAAGAATTTTCTGCAAGTTGAAGGTGAGTTCAAAGACATCTCCATAGATACAGAACCTGAGGAAGTAAATCAGATGGACGTATTGCAACTTAAGGATAATGTCATTCCTAAAGGATTAATTCCTTTGGAGGAGCTGTTCGATCAAGATGATGTAGCC